>JACJUY010006421.1:22856-51202 GCA_014220935.1 Platorchestia sp. MABIK | reverse complement strand
TTATACACTGCTTCCACTCACTTCTGTCCCCAGTCATCCTTCACGCCACGTCCACGGTCAGACCCCTCTCACACGATGCACTTTTCACCACATCTGTCCAACTCTTCCGTGGCCTTCCTCGCTCTCTAATAACACTCACCTCCGGCGTATAAATCTTTTTTACCATCCTCTCAACATTCATTCTTTCATCATGCCCAAGCCATCCAAGCATTCTTTCATCCACCTGCCAACTCATCTTATTGACAACACCCGTCTTTTCCCTAACCAACTCATTCCTAATCCCATCTCTTCTTGTATTATAACTCCAAACATGCTTTCAAACACTTCACCTCAAACACATCCAGCTTCTTCCTCTTAGCTGCTCTCAAACCCCAAGACTCCTCTCCGTACAGCAAAACCGACACGATCAAGTTTTCAAACAGTCCCCTTTTAGCACTCATACTCATACCCTGCATTCTAAAACTTTCCTCATTTCACCCAATGTCTTGCAACCTTCACTCACTTGATGTCTCACTTCTACTTCCATACTATCATTCACAGCCACGTCCGACCAGAGGTACCTAAAATGCTCTACCTCCTCTAACACTTCACCATTCATCCTCACATCCTTTGTTCCAAACACTCCACCTCTTGAAAATCTCATCACCTTGCTTTTATTCACACTAGTGCAATGCCCGTGAATTGCAATTCTACTGTATATCCAATCTAACTCATTATCAGTTATCAAATTTCAAATTTTACTAACGATTATTCAAACACAGTTCAGCGGTCAAGTTAGCTCTAGCTTCTCGTTGGCAAGCAGCATTGATTCGTCTTACCATTTAGCGTTTTTCATTCGATAGTCTGCGGCATCTTTCTTGCTGTCGAAGTCTTGCTGCTTCTTTCTTACGGTTGGGCATGTTTCTATCCATGGTGGCCTCTTTTGCCGGAATTTTATTCTGAAATGTCGTCTATTATCTCTTCGAAGCTTTTCAAGAAAATCACAATTTCGAAAACAACTACTCAAGTTCAAAAATCTTGGGCCTTATACCCAGTGGTAGCCAGGTTACTGGTCGAATGAATTTAAAACATTTCTTTTTGCATGATAAATTGAAAATATCAAAGAGACATGATGAATAATTACAACAGAGAAAGCTCCATAGAAAATTTCTATTCTAAAAATAAGCTGATTGCGTATTGTGGATACCATAATCAAGAGGGGGTCACACGGACGGCTTCTTTTATCATAGTGATTCACTCTCAAAGTAAGACTTTCGCACGTAAAATAGTAAGAAGGTAGAGGCAACGGAAAAACAATATAAAAAACTGGACAAAATTTCTATGAGCTTCGCCTAATAGTTTACATCAACTCTCATACTAAAACTTTACTTAGTTCATCCCATATTCAGCTAAAACTGTTACTCAACTAGTACTTATCTGGGCGCCTGAACCCATCAGATTTCTTGAAAGCAAACGTATCCCAGGTTTCCTCCTCCTGAAGATTTTTTCCCAGCTTTTATAATAAAAAAGTTTATTCCCTGCTGCTAACCAATGAGAAACGAGTAATTTTCTTTTAATTTATCATTGTAATACATAATTTTTATTACTAAATCGTCTGTACGAAATCACATCTCTAACAATAATTTGAAAAATTACTGTCCTACTTCTACCGTACATTGTGCTCTTAGTGCATATTGCGTCTCAAACACACACACGCAAAAACACATTTCGGAACATGCATCTAATTTATTTGTGTTTAAATACCATTTTTGAGTACGTTTTCTGGCATTTTGAAGTGTGAGTACTTTGCTGTTACTTGGTTTATACCTTGTTTGACTGATTTCGTATGATAGTACTAAAAAAGGATTTTAAAATCGAAATGCCTTTGATAAATGTTGTATTGTTTTACTCGTGTTCTTCTTTCCATCTAGCGAGCGAGATTCTCCAGGAATCGATCTAGCTTATTTGTAATTGATCTACCTTGTTGAGATCGAGATATAATGAAAAATCTCAAAAATCCACTCTAGTTTATGAACTAAACTGTAAACCTAAAAATCAGTTTGAACCACCATACACAAAGTAAGAGGAGATTGACGCTTATGAGTTTCATGATTAACCTCTTTAAATAACTTTTATAACCAACTTTACTTTGAAATTGGTCCCCGATAAAAGTTTTGTGTCAAATTTTAAAACTGATCATGTAACTACCATAAAGCTCTCGCGCACATGCTCAAACCAAACTGTTGGAAACAGTTTCTAAGCAGTTCAGAGGCCTAAGCAAGACAAAAAAAAAACGCAGCAGCAAATTTAAAGGTAAATCAAAAAATTCAGTCAAGTATTTAAGCTGTTACAGCTGTGTTAAATGACAAATTTGTGAAATTTAAATGGCTAGAATATATGCACTTGAAGCTATTGTCCACTTCAATAGTTGTTATTAGAAATGGTTTTAACATAAAATGGGAATTAAATAATTCCCATTACACTAATTAAATTATTTAAAAGTTTTATTTAAATTGCATCGAGACAATACAAAATGCATTGTTATTATCAGTTAAAACGAAAAAGAAAAGTAATCTTTTCTTCCCTAATATAAATTACCAGTACCAAGATGAAACGTGAATAGTTGTGAAAAAATATCGAGAAACTTTGAACAGAAATACTCAGTTAGATTTTCATTTACGCTAAACAGTTTAAAAATGAATGTTTGAGTTTTATTAAATATTTTTCTGGTAAAAAATAACACCACGAGTTCCCAAATACCCGATCGAAACATCTGAACTAGCATATGACAAAATATTAACGGCGGTTAATTTTACTAGAAACGAATATGAGTTGTCGGTATTTCCACTAATTTCTCACTTAGTTTATGTATGTTCAATCCGAGTGCATCGAATATTACAGTAGTAACGTCATTGCCTGGGCGTAGGGTCACAGGTAATAGTTAAATAGAATATACAGTGACACAAGAACTGCCTAGAAATCATCCTCAAATTTTTTATCGTTGCTTCTGTCACTTATGCCTGATACTTTGTTAGAATATTGACTTCTAAACAAAACTCTCAATGCTGTGAAAATGTCCGAGGTTTCGTGGATATAAGCGTGAATTCCAACTACTTTTTACCGAATTGAGCTGCACAGTTCTGGTACATTGAACATTCGGCAGTGAAACGATGTAGACAGTTGCTGTTTTATATTAGACAGAAACAATCAAATTGGGTTTGTATTGTGTCGTTACTTTAAGCACAACTTGAAGTTTATTTAGAAGTAGTTGGAACTACGTATCAGAAGCCGTAAACTTCTACGGAGCAAGGGAAAGTAAACGCACAGCAAGGCTCCTAATAATGTACTGATTCCATCGGTGACAGACATTCCTTAAAACTAGCAGTGCCCGGAAGTCAAACAAGGATCTTCCGGTACTTGTAAAAGGTAGAGCGTAGCAAGACACCATAAAGGACTTGCGTCGGTCAGTTCCGGCCGTTTATGACTTTTCCGGCTCCGAGACATGCGAAACCCAAGTGCAATAAAGACATCCGGCGGCGCCTGCCTTGCAAGGCTCACTGCGAGATACAACAGTTTGGTAAAAGTGAGCAGGAAATGAAGGATAATATTTTTGTCCAGAAATATTACAGTAATATGTCAGCAGCACTTGCTAGCCGCAATATTGAGCATGCACTTCCCTCAAATACGCACACATTTTTGTCACAAGTGCGTTATAGATACTTCAAAAGTGATTCTGCTGGAAAGTTGAAACTTGTTTCATTCGAAAGAATAACATTTTTATGGGTTATCAACACTATGTCTTGACTATAATATCGTTTAAATGACTGCTACGACTATTTTGCCATATTAGGGTTTTTTCTTTGTCGTTTCTAGAATGTTCCTTAGTATATCAGCCGAGAGTTGAGCTATTTCAGAATAAATGTAATTTATAGGTTTTTGCAAATTTGATGAATTTGTTACATAAGCTATTGACTTAAGGAAGCTCATAAGAAGAAGTTACATGGGGACAAATCTGGAGAACAAGGAGACCAAGGGATGTTACCAAATCGTGAAATGAAATGATGAAAAATTGAGGGTGTGAAATGAGGGAAAGCACTATAGTTTATATGCCAGCTGAGTAAATAGGATACCGAAATAAATCATTGAAACATCATAATCAAATAAATCATTAATATTCTTTCAAATAAAACAAGTTTCAACTTCTTAGCGTTCATAGTTTTCCTTTTTTAGCAAATTAAAAGGGTGAGTTACTTCTGAGCCATCTTGTTTATACTCATTTGATATATTATTCAGATCCTACTTTATTCATCCGATTATGAAAACAACATTCCTCAGCCTATTTTTTCAGATGGGTTACCTCTGGGTTGTATTCAGGTGATGAAGGTTGTTTATACTGCTTACCCAACAAATGTAGAGTTAAAATTTTATTAGGTTGAATAGAAGCACCTCTTTTCAATCAATTTATAATCTGGCTGAATTTCGGTTTCCTTTCTTTTGATCTGGCACACTAACCACAGCGCCATGGTTATAGAATGGCGGACTGTTGGACGCCCTTCATATGACTTGGTTCAGGAAGAAGAAAATTAAGTGCATAAAAGTTTTATGGGGCACACACATTACAACAAGCATTAATAGCTTTTATCATGAAGAGTTAATTTTTTTTCATGGATTTGTTGACGCAGAAAACAGAAAATGAGCCGCATAGGTTACAAGGAAACCCTTATTGTTACTTAAAATGTCATTATTTAAGGTAAAAATACTCACTTTCCAGTCAAAATGAGTCGTTAAAATGGGTAATGATGTTTCTTTTCAGACCTTTTTATGGTCTTTGGACTTTTTTATGGTCTTTTTATGGTCCCATTTGCATTATATGTAACATCTTATAGGTATGAACAGGTTGAAAATGTAAAAGAGTGAGTGATGGGAAATGATATACACATTTTAATACTTGCTCTTAATTGATGAACCTATCTTTTTCAGACCATCAAATTTGATAAAGAAACGCTTCAATTGTCTATTTCCTCGTTATCTATTATTAACGCGGATGCAAAACCAGTCCTGGTCTTTACAGTTTTTTTATAGGTGGTGTGAGCGTGGTAAATTTTGATAAGCCTATTTTAAATCCATGAAACGTCATTTTGTGGTTGTAGTTTTTTAGTTACGGTTAGTTTCCTCAGCTATAATTAGACTTCATGGTTTTATCTTTCTTGCTCAATTTGCATCCGTCAGTTTTCATGCCTTCATTTTCATGCCTATCTTTTCCTCGTCTTTCTACCTTTTCTGTCCCAACTTATTGATTCTATAAGCAGTGTATCCTGTGTGGGAACACACCTTGTGGATAGATTCCCAGTGTTTCATAATGCATGCTATAAAAGGTCTCCTCTGTTGACTCTCTTGAGCTCGCCATTTTTATAGTTAGGGAGTCTTTAAATTGTTATGGTAGTGTTGTTCTGGTTATCTTTCTTAATTTCTTGAATAAGATTATTCTAGCGTTAATTATTTCTGGTTAGACTTATGAAGTTCGAGGATTTCTTTTTCTTATGAGATTTTAATTCCAGGTACGCCAACTGATCTTATATGCTTTAGTGAAACTTTATTCGATTTATTCATTCATAATATTCTTGTTTCAATCTCCACATGTTTCCAGTTAGCATTCTCGAATGAATCAACGATGTCCATGAAATAACGTGTGTTCAATACAAGGGACTTTGAGAGCTCGTGCTGCTTACTTCAGTTAACTAGTGAGTTTCATTTTGTCGTACTATAAATGTCTCAAAAATGTGCGTGCTTTTAATTTTGAAATTTGCTAATTGTAAAAATTTACACTAGAAATCATGAACAGCGCTCATCAATAGTTGCAAGCGATTTTTTTAAATGCACCATTTTCCGCAGGAACTCATGATTATTTATGTACACAAACATACATCACAAATGAAGAGAATTGCATAAGATATTTTGACGGTAGTTCAAAGTTAATAATTGCTTCCATCTATGACTGTGAGTAGAAACGACAAATTACAAACTATTGCTCACCACTTTTTCAACTCAGTCAAAATTATTCTAGTCGATTTGAAAAAAGTAAATAAAGTGTTTTTTTCAGACAACAAAATTGATTTGTGGATTTTAATATGAATTTTCCTTATTTTCTTAATATCACTACAGAGCTTGTGGATCATGGAAGTTATTGGGATTGAATAATGATTGTCTTTGAAACACTGACGCTTATGCGTCTAGGAAATGCAGCTTTGTTAACTGGGAACTGTTCAGTAGATACAGCCCTACACCTTTGAATAACAGGTGTTACGAGATCAAAATCTGAAATTGCATAATCACTTGTTTTGTGGTCATTTGTAAAAACTACTTTATTTTCTGGCATAGGTTAGTTTTCAAATGAATTTTTTTCACCAAATCTGAATTTGCACCTGCTAGGTAGACTTGTTTTTGTGTTGACAGAAGTTTTTCGAAACACCGATCTAATCCTCATGGAAGTTATCGTGAAATAGTGTACCTAAACACTCATGACGCCGTTGTTTGTATCGACAGATTTCTGAATACCTTCATTATTGCTTACAAAAAATGGAGTTGCATTAGGAAAAAAACAATTAATTGGCCACAAATCAATACAGAGTTATAAAAGTAAAGTTTTCTGTTTCTGAGTACAGAGGATAAAATCTTTATTGACTTGAGACTGTGCTTAAGAATTTGTTTACTTCGACGTTGAAGAGATTTGAAGTGAAATAATTGATCATTAACTGATGGTATCATTATTCAAGTTAAATAACAGTAGGAAAAGAAACTGAAGCTAAACTTCTGCATTTAAAAAATATCACAAACTTAAAAATGAAGAAAATTCCGAGTAAATTGATCATCTTAAAACCAAGAAAGCGTTTCGGAATTCAGCTCCATCATCAGCCCCGAAAATAAATCATTATGTCTTATATTAGGTATTAAAATATATAATGAGGAAAAGAGCGAAATGTTTAAAAAAATCACCCAAAAATACGTATTAAATTAAAATTGAGCAGGTAATGAAGAGGTTTACATCTATTTATGAACTATTCATGTTGGGTATGAGCTATGAGGGCATGAACTATAGCCATGTTGTTCAGGTCATTTTCATTGAAAACATGTAATGTCGAAAATTCTGAGGTCATAAGGGGTCGAAGCAGTCTAAAATTTTGAAATCAGCTAGAGATACAGGTACTCTATATTTTTCATTTAGCACTGCAGAATATAATAAGTGTGCTAGCTGATTCCCTCTACGGAAACTTCTGCCCCGATGCTCTGCCTCTCTGATTGAGAAATTTCGTGACGTCATACCAACGTACGACGATGTGCACTGCACACAACTATGAGAGGAAACCAAAGAGGCTCGCAAATGAGTTAAAACCAGTTAAATATAAAAAAATTAGAGTATTCTACTTCCTTAGGGCCAAAATAACTCAAAAAGTGCACTAATAAACTATAATAACAATTGAATGATGAAGACAAGCCAACAAAAGGCGTTAAAACATGTAAAAATGGCATAAAATATTTGGATAAGAAGCACAATCACTGTAATGAATAATTTGGTTGAATTTCTCACCTTAACCGATACACAACAAATTTAGTAGACCAGCAACTGAAGCATCTCCAAAATGATTCCCCTCCGATGAAAATAAACAAACAAATTATGTAAGAAAATTAAAAATGAAGTTCATCAACTGAAAAACTGAATGAAGTTGATTGATAGTTAAAGTTAGCAAAGTTAATTCACTGAACAAACAAGTAACGAACGAAACGAACGGAATCCTAACTAATGGAAAAAGAGACGGAACTTAGCTGAGCAGATATGTGAAGTTTTCTTACCTCATGTAGAAAAATTTTCTCTTAGAGTAATTTTTCCGTAATAGTTTTCTCTGAATATTCTTTCCGTGTTTTCAAGTAAAATTAAGAGGATACAGAAAAAAAGCAAGTTGAATGATATCATTTGAGAATTACGAATAAATTGATTTAATAGCACGAATAGATACTCTTGTTAAAATTGTACTAAAAGCTTGAGGGCAGGCGGCGCGAATGTAGAGCACCTCGGGTGGCGGGCCGGTTTGACAGCTGCCTTCTGAAAACGAAGAAACAGGGCTGAGCGAAGCAGACAGCACAACCCCTCAACCCGCCGAGTCCCACGCACACGCTAAAGAGCTAGAACCTCCAAATCAATTAGAACCCCAAATCAATTAGAACCTCAAATCAACTAGAACCCCAAATCAATTAACACCCCAAATCAATTAACACCCCTAATCAATTAGTTATACTTTTGGCACAAGTAATTTCATTCATGTCACACATACATATGAATATAATAGTCTTAAAAAATTCGAAGTAAATTTTTTCTACGCCAAAATAAATATTCGAAATACAATTATGGTATCATTGGCACACCTACAGATTATATTCAAGTATTTAATCAGGGAGAACTTACCCAGGCCTCAAGACAGGAACAATGCTATTGCTTAGTTCGGTAAAAACCCACATCATAAGCCGGATTTCGAAGTTTTCCCTAACCTAGGTTCACCGAAGCTAGCCAAAGTGTTGACCACGTCAGACATCGAAGGCAAGTTTGCATGAGTTCGACTTACGTCTGAACCAACGGGTCTACGGCGCACAGGGAGCAGGTGCAGTGGAGGCTCCAAGGATCAGCGGCTGCCCAACGCAGGCCGCGCAGAGTTCGGCTTCTACTTCGCTAACATGGCGTACGATCTCTCTGCGAAACTCAAACGAAGAAAATTCCCAGGGTAAAGTTCGGAGATGAACAAATTGTGCCGTGCAGGAATAGAGTTGAGAAATGGAGTGCTTGTCGTTCTGCGCCGATTCTCCAAGATGCTGCTGGCAGAGGCTCAAAATGCAAAAGGTTATGTGATGACTTCCTGGAGTGTAGGGCGTCGAATTTGTGAGGGTTTTATGGGTTTTAAAACTTCCATCACGGCTTATGAAAAATGGGTTACATTTTACATTTTAAAAAGGCTCTTTTAGACACCTCAGCCACAGTTCTTTCATTTAAAAATTTGCTCAGTTTCGTGCGTTTTCGTTAGAAAAAGAAGGTTTGCTCAAATTACTAAAAAATTGAAAATGAGTATGTTTAAAAACACGTTCAACAGAGCTGATATCCCATCATCAAATTCTCAAAAATTTATTGGTAACAGCAACCACTTGCCAATCCAGACCAACGTATTCCAAGATAGGTTGAGGTGAAACCTGCATTTCAGAGTACACGGTAACATGACCCCCACCAGCTCAAATTGTCGCGGTTCAAAGGAACCGTAACAACACTGGGGACAAAATTCTAATTTTCGTTAATTGCATACACTTTGAAGTTTGTTCCGGGGTAAATTGAGGCCACTGATTTCAAATATGGCATGAGCTATTTTCTATTGGATCAAGTTTTCTTGCAATGAGTTACCTCCCATTTACTACTGGCAATATATAGGTAGACCTCCAGAAACTGCTGATAAAATTCTAAGCCAGTACAAATTAATTTAATTAAAACCCATTAGAAACATGCAAAATTATTTAATAATGACTTCTACATACCTCGGCAAACAAATTGTGGATTCATCAGTTGCCTTAGCGAAGAATGGTAGATTTATTCCCGCAGAAACTTGCGTTTAACACGTTCCTCGCGTAGTGGGCCATGTGTGCAACAAGAGGTAAATTGCTCGTTCACGTACCGGTATAAATGAACGAACATTTAATCTGTTTCACGAAAATAACTTATCACATGAGGTGAAATGTTATCATGCAATAATATTTATCAAATTTCTTCGGAAGGATACAAATGAAATTTAGTAGTAAAGTCGATTTCCCTCTTCTGCTACTTACAACCTAACCAAACCAACCGTTAACAACCACTGAAAGGGAGTGAACGCTTTAAAAGAGTCTAGAACAGAGTTATTTACTAATTTTTGAAAGAGCCTCTTCGGTTAAACGCATTGATTGCGAGAGCCACGGCTACTGTAAGTTAGCGTCTCTTATATCAATTGTATATTAAATACTTACTTTATAGATTTTTCGAGAGCCGTGCATTGAGTCATCGCGAGCCGCGCAATAAATACCACTGGTCCAGAATGTCGCTAACCTGTACAGTCCCGGTGAATGCTCCAGCAATAGCCGGCCATCATGTGAACGTCCCAGCGGCCTTGATATCGATGTTCCATGATTTTCATACGCTGGTGAAAGCGTTCACCCCGCTCATCATTCACGTCCCCCGAGTTAGCCAAAAATGATTCAATACTACTGTTCAAGAAATGCATCTTAATGCTCATGCCTATCTCTGCTTGTTTGTTAAATTTTTTTTATTTATAAATGATGAAATAAGTAATAAACAATTACCTGGACTCACCGTGAGGAGGTGGCTGTAAACGAGTCTCAACCTATCCGACCCTATCCGACCCTATCCGACCCTATCCGACCCCCATGGTCAATCTGAGTGTATGTGCCTCAATGATTCGCAATAAATAAAGAGCCATCTTTTGTTCAAGGCGTGAAAAACTTCTTTAAAATAATTTCATCTGCATACAAGCTAATAAATGAAATAACGAATGAAATCGCCGACATGGTTTTTCAGCGCAATGCGTTTTTTTACTCACCCTGTAAATCTACTCATGGAAATGATCTCTGATGACAGGAAAGAGATACGGACGCTGGCATGGAGAAAAGTGAGAGGCCAGGGATGGAAGAAACTTGGATGGGAATAAGAGGGCGTTCACTTTACTAAAATATATGTGAATGTGAACGACTACATTATTTGATTGATTGGCAAGACTGCCAGCATACTGAACCTCCTGTGCTTCAAGGCTTGTTAGACGACAAGATTGCCTAGCTGATGGAATCTAGAGACTTGGAGCTAGAAATTCCTTAGCTTCCATGTCACACCCAGGTAGTGAAGAGGGCAGTTGAGCTTGTCGCGGGAGCATCAGTAAAGGTTTGCTGGCAAGAATAAGATGGCTACATCAAGAATATTTTGAAATCGAGAATTGGACAATATGAGAACTAATTTTTCCGACAGTCAAACACTCCTGAAATACCACGTAAATCATCCGTGAATGGTTTACTCATTTTGCTATCTGGAAAGAGTAACAAATCGATTTAATTGTGCTTTGGCTGCACCACATTCACAGGCAGCGATTTAGATTGTCCCACCTTCAAATTAATGTCTTCAGATGCGCTGCGTAACAAAGTAAATTTAAATAGTGGACATTTAACAAATCCCCTGGCGTTTGAAGATATATTTCAGAGCAGCCGCCAGAAATAAAGTGCTTTTGGAGCAACCTATCTCGCAAAGAAATTTAGAGTATATTAATTCACAAGTAGTCAATGCCAAAAATTAGAGAGAGGTCACATGCTACCATATCAGGGATAATACAAAAATTAAATACAAATTGTGCCAAATTGAAGAAGGTTGCTGTTGAGTCTCATTACGTACACCCGGCGGCCTGGAGTAACAGGTACTGAAGGGAATTCGTTAAGCCCTTCCTCCGCAACATCAACTTGAGCCACAGAACAACCAGCCACCTCTTCAGATGACTCCTTTGGTGTGTTGTAGGAGTTCAATCCTGTGGCGGATCAACTCTCAGTGCCTCCTCAGATGTGATCTCCTCGTTGACGCATGGAAGAGATGGCTTAAATGGTTCACGTCATTTCTCAGCTAAACCATCCACTGCGACATTCGAAGCAATTTGAGTCGGGGTTTGTTGAGCAGGCCTGATTGGTACCCTATCATCATAAAAATAAAATATTTACTTACTTAAGGCCAGCATAACACAACAAGAGCTCTAAGAAACTAAATGATAATCGACTAAAAAGAAACGTTAACAAACCAATAAAATATGAAATAATCGAACAAAATGTTGGAATAGGAAGCACAATCACTAGAATGAATAAATTAGTTAAAGTTATCACCTCCTATAGAAAAATTAGTAATTTTTCCGTAATAGTTTTCCGTAATAGACTTTCCGTATATTCGAATAAAATTATGAGGAAACAGAAAAAAAGTTAGTTAAATGATTTCATCATAGAATTACGAATAAATAGATTTAATAGCACGAATAGATACTCTTGTAAAAATTGTATTAAAGGCTTGAGGGGAGGCGGCGCGAATGTAAAACACCTGGGGTGGCGGGCCCGTTTGACAGCTGACGCCTGAAAACGAAGAAACAGGGCTGAGCGAAGCTGACGGCACAACCTCCCAACCCGCCTAGTCCCACGCACACGCTACAGAGCCAGAACCCCCCAAAACAAATCAATTAGAACCCTAAATCAACTAGAACCCCAAATCAATTAAAACCCTAAACCAATTAGAACCCCAAATCAATTAGAACCCCAAATCAATTAGAACCCCAAATCAATTAGAACCCCAAATCAATTGGAATCCCAAATCAATTAGATCCCCAAATCAATTAGAACCCCAATTCAATTAGAACCCCAAATCAATTAGAACCCCAAACCAATTAGAACCCCAAATCAATTTGAGCCTCAAATCAATAAAACCCAAACCAATTAGAACCCCAAATCAATTAAAACCCCAAATCAATTAGAACCCCAAATCAATTAGAACCTTAAATCAATCAGAACCCCAACCAATTAGAACCCAAATCAATTAGAACCCCAAACCAATTAGAACCCCAAACCAATTAGAACCCCAAATCAATTAGAACCCCAAATCAATTACAACCCCAAATCAATTAGAACCCCAAATCAATGAGCTATACTTTTTACACAGGTAATTTCATTCATGTCACACATTCAATTGAATATATTAGTCTTAAAAAATTCGAAGTAAATCTAATCTATGACAAAATAAAGATTCGAAATACAATTATGGTGTCATTGGCACACCTACAGATTATATTCAACTATTTAATCAGGAAGTACGTACCCTGGCCTCAATATAGGAACAATGCTATTGCTTAGTTCAGTGAAAACCAACATCGTAAGCCGGATTTGGAAGTTTACCCTAACCCAGGTTCACCGAAGCTAGCCAAGTGTTGACCACGTCAGACATCGAAGACAAGTTTGTAGGAGTTCGACTTACGTCTGAACCAACGGGTCTACGGCGCACAGGGAGCAGGTGCAGTGGAGGCTCCAAGGATCAGCTGCTGCCCAACGCAGACCGCGCAGAGTTTGACTTCTACTCGGCTGACATGGCGTACGATCTCTGTGCGAAACTCAAATGAAGAAAATTCCCGGGGTAAAGTACGGAAATGAACAAATTGTGCCGTGCAGGAACAGAGTCGAGAAATGGAGTGCCTATCGTTCTGCGCCGATTCTCCAAGACGCTGCTGACAGAGGCTCAAAATGAAAAAGGTTATGTGGTGACTTCCTGGAGTGAAGAGCATCGAATTTGTAAGAGTTTTATGGGTTTAAAACTTCCATCACGGCTTGCGAAAAATGGGTTACATTTTACATTTGAAAAGACTCTTTCAGACACCTCCACCTGTGTAGACGAGTATTGGCTAACAAGTAACTAAAGCATCTCTACAAAGCTTTCACTCCAACGAAAACAAAAAGAAATTAAGTAAGAAAAAAGGAAAAACAAAATTTGCTAACTGAACAAACTCTGAATGAAGTTTATTCACAGTTAATATTCAGTGAAATGTGTTAACGAACGAAAAAAACAGAATCCTACCTATAAAAAAAAAGAAACGAAACTTGGCTGAGCAGATATGTACAGTTTACTTTCCTCAACCCAATTCCTCCATTTCAAAATTTTCTCAGTTTCGTGTGTTTTCGTCAGAGTATGAATGCTTACTCGCATTATTGAAAAAGTAAAACTGAGCAAGGCTTAGAGCATGTTCAACAGGGTAGATGTCCCATCATCAAATTCTCAAAACGCTTTAAGGAGAGACTACCACATGTCAATCCAGGCCAGAGTATTCCAAGATAGGTTTAAGTGAAACCTACATTACAGTACACCGGTGACAAAACGATTCAATTCAACGTTATTGAATATTTTTCTAGTATCTGGACTTTGGAATGTGTTCTCCAACGTTTATGAAATTTCTCCTATATGAATGGACCAACTCTTTTAAATGTCTCTTTAAGAATCTCGAAAAAATAAACTCACGTTTCTCCTACAGATACTAAACCACTTATACCAGATAATTACAATATTTTCCGCATGTTAATACGTGCGAGAAAGCTGTTCGCTTCGTTATACAGGTTGTAGGGGCTATTTGAGGAGGTGTCAAAATCAGTTGATAACATGCTCAAATAATTTATAATATTATTTTGTTTCAGATAACCAATTCGTCATAAAATGTAAAATCAAGAAATGAAAAGACATGCCGTTATTGTTGCTTTAACTGCAAAACATGGCGATTTAAAAATCAGTGACTTTTCACAAACTGCTAGATCATTTATTTTGTTCATTAGGTTCGGTTGGAACTAGGGGAAATGATGGCAATGTTTCATCTGTAGGAAAAAGGAAAAAACATCATCAACATTCTGATTCCGGTGGTACAGTGGTTAAGGGCTCGCGGTGGTACAGTGGTTAAGGGATCGGCCTTGCATGGTGGAGGCCCGGGTTCGTATCCCGGCACTGGCGCGGCGATTTTCCCCGTCGAGTATAAGGGAGAGCTCAAGTACAATACCCCACTCAACCCAGGTGTCGGAAATGGGTACCGGCTTCACGAGGGAACCGTCATGGTGTCCTATATATAGTGTTAGTTATAAGACATTTGAAAAACCAGTGCTCAAGATCACATGTATCAGGCTTGATTGGAAATAAAGCATCCTAAGATGCCGATGTTGGTTTTTTTAAAACACCAGAATTTGTGCGGAATGATAAAAACATTATAGATAAGGACTCCGGAAGATCGATATAAGCCATTGCCAAAGATCTCCACTTATCAGAGTGGACCATCTGAACTATGGTACATTAGGAAATTCGATAAAATTCATATGTAATGAGGAAAGGCCAATTTTTATCAGCAAAGACGCAGGAAAAGCCTTTCATGTGTTCAAAACGGTTACTTAACAAAGTCGTAAACTCCCGTGAACATGGCATACATTAGTCTTTCTCTGACGAAAAACTATCGACTATGATCAAAAAATTAATTTATGGAATGACAAATGGCCATGGCCACACCCTTCAGAAGTACCTAGGATGACGCACAGCAAATTTCCGGCTACTGTGATGGTTTTAAGAATAATTTGTAAGAAGTGAAGGTCATGTCATGCCACCTAACATTTTCCCACTGAGTATTAGAGAGAATGCTGCTGGTCGTCATTGATGTTCGTAAAGCGGTTGGAAAGTCCAGGAAAGATGAATTATTAAATGGAAGGCTGTCCGCCTTTCAGCCAGACTCAGCATCTTCTCACAAAGCTATAGTAACCCAAGAAAGTTTTCAGAAAATTTTTACGATCACTTTATTTATGTAAATTCACTTATTTAAATCCTGTCGATTATTACGTGCGGAGCGTTGTTGAACGGGAGACTAATCAAATCCTCATACTACCATATATAGCTTTACTGAAGGCCACCATCGTCCAGGTGATTTCAGAAATGAACAAATACGACTTGAACCTGTTAACCGTCACTGCGTTGCGGCTGCGGGGCATTTACACTGTTACTTCAGTCACAGCGTTCAGTTGTTTTGTAGAACTGAAATGTGACAGAGACCATCATACATTAGAAACCCATGAGTCTGCTCAAAAGGACAGATGTAGTTAGGGAATGCATACTTTACATGAGATAGTTATAGTGGACTGTAACAGTGAAAATGTAAACTACCAGGTGCAGATAACTGGACACTGACGGTTATCAGGTTAATTTCAGCTTGTAAACGGTTTTGAAACTGAATAAAGCGATCATTGAAGCCCATTGAATAATATGATAAAGAAGTATCATCAAGGACATTTGAATAAATTCAATTCATATACAAAAACATTTTTTCCAAAATGTTGTTGTTTGTTTACCCATTACCTGATTCTAATTCGTTTTGTTGTTTTGGTACAATATGTACTTGCGAGAAGTCATCTTTCTCTCGGCTACTGCTCCACAAGAGAGAGACGTTTGTCACGCAGAAGACGTTAAGGTTTAATGACTATTTTAGTTTTCGATATGCAGAAGTACAACCTAAAATATTTTCTCAATTTGTTACCTAACATCATTTATATTTTAGATATAGCAGATGAAAATGATTGATATATCCAATCTTCTGCGTAATTTTCTCTCTTCTTATAGACGGTATGTAAAGTTCAACCAATAATAGCCTCAGCAACGGCTTGAGTTGCCATAACCGAGACATCTTTGACATTGAAGTAACATTGTTAGGGTAATTTTTTAGGGTGAATATGATTTGATGAAACTACTAACTAGAAACGAGAAATATGTTAAGGAACTGTTATCCCTTCCAATATTTCGCACAGCAAGTGATCTTTGAAGATTTTTGTCAATTCCTCACTGAATTAATTCTACTAATATGTTATTTACATTCTTTTAATGTCTCTACATATCCTTGAAGTGCTCATCCATGTTTGCGTTATTTTAAGATTCCTAAGATAGATTTGGAGGCGCAAAACTGTATTTTTTATTGCACTAGCGCTCCAGAAATAACAAAACAATTGATGCGAGCTTCTCGAAACTTTGTATTTATTGGTTGAACTTTACATACCGTCTATAAGAAGAGAGAAAATTACGCAGAAGATTGGATATATCAATCATTTTCATCTGCTATATCTAAAATATAAATGATGTTAGGTAACAAATTGAGAAAATATTTTAGGTTGTACTTCTGCATATCGAAAACTAAAATAGTCATTAAACCTTAACATCGTGTTACTATCCCATTTATACAAACGATTTGACAACGTCACATGCTGTTCAAAGTTTTTTTTTTCTCTTGGGTTACTATCAAATGATCATTTTAATTACGACCACGCTATTTACCAGCATGTTCTCGTCTGTTATATATAATCTGACGCACGGGAGTTAGGATATGTTTACTCTGTTGCCACAGTACTCGCACGTGGAGCAAGCATGCTAGAAACTTTCTGCATTAAAATTCAACATTTAAATTTTTTGATTGTACTTTAAGCATCCATTCAGAAAAAACATCTACCGGCTCAGTAAGAAGATAAGAATATAAATAGCTGATCGTTTATTCTCCTGAGCAAATCTAGTTGAATATTGGTTGTAATTTCCGTAGACTTTTCAAAGGATGCGACATGCCAATGCGTGCGGATATTTTTTTTTTTCTCGTTTTAAGAGACAAACCGGTTATAAACGGCTTTCAAAATATCTACTTACTGCAAGTTGCTGAAATACATTCGATTTGAATTTATATGAATTGTCCACCCGAACGGCCAACTATTTTCTATCAAACTATTACAGGCTTTGGGACTTCCACACTTTGTCCCACTCAGCATTTTTTGTTTTCATGTTTTCTCTATCACTTCTTTAACATTCCTTCCTCTTCCTTCCTAATTGGTTACTTCTATAAGCAGCGTATTTTGTGAGGCAACACACCTGAATGCATTCCACGCTTTCTACACTCCGTGTTTAATGGTTTTTTAATCTTCGCTCCCTAGCGATCGCCTTTTTTGGGATTAGGGAGTCTTGAACTTACAATGTAATAGGAATCCGATTATTTGAAATCATTCGTTTTGTTCTTGGGTATGGATGATGAAATTGATGTCCGAACCCCTTTCCTCTTCCAAAGATATTTATTACTCAATTAGATTACATTCCAAGAAGACATTCTTGTCTCTCTGTTGCAAGAGATCTCTGTCCATTGTTTAATGTGAGTCATAGTTTTGGTTTAGTGTCTCGCTTGTTATTTTCTCAGTCGAAGTGTCATGTCGCCGAAATCGTCTCAGTCGCTGTTGTGTATTCCTCCGTTCGTAATTTTATTTGACGGGCTTCTCTTATATTTTATCACAGAATTGGAAAAATTTGATTGGTCAAAACTTTACTTTCGGGTTGAGTGGGTTTTGATCCTCTTCGCGCGAATGACATTTTCGAAATTTTTGTTAAAACATTTGTTTTATCATTATAGAACTACATTTGACCACTATTAACACCTGTTCATCATGAAAGTATTAGTTTTCTCAATCTATTCTGCTTTCCTCATATAAGAAATTTCGTTGGAATTGATTCTATATTTATAAATAAAATTTCAAATTTCAAATTGGTAGTACTAAGTTGATGAATTTTATTCTTTCGTCGTTGACTCACGGAAGCTAACGGAAAAGCAATTATGCGGAGGGTTTTGAAGTCAGGCTTTGAAAAATCTATCGCTAGTTATCAGATTACTTGGTTATTTTTTTATGTATTCATGGGTTTGAATTATTTTGCCCACAAATAGAAATAAATCATCGATTTGTTTTTATTTTTTTATGTATTCATGGGTTTGAATTATTTTGCCCACAAATAGAAATAAATCATCGATTTGTTTTTGGATTGATTTCTTTGTGGGAGTACATTGTAGTCCGCCCATCATTCAACAGGCACGCCGTCTTGCTCAGAGGCTAAGTGTAAGGCGCCCTCACAACTTCCTCGGTTTATGGTAGAGCAACCCTTGGCAGAAGACCCATGACGAAGCCGCTTATTTCGTGGATTAGCTCAAGGCAACCCCCCCCCCCCCCAGCACACCCTTGATCCACCCTGATAAATGTTCACCCCTGGAAATTCATAAATTCTTCCTCCTCTAGTAATTACGTTTAACTCAAACCCATCTTTGTGTGCGTCCATCGAAAATTGCATGCTTGGTCATTTGGTAACAAACGTCAAATTGATTTAATGAGGGACTGATTTTTCAAGTGTAGTGTTCAAAATTGACATTTAGAGTTTGAGGTAATGGTTTTCTTACCATGGTCGATCCTGAAACAACGAAGTCCATTCGTTCCTAAATAATAGAATTTAAATTAAAATTAATCGCATCCAATGGAAGACGTGGATAGATATGTTCGTACTCAAAGTTTTCATCCGTCCGATATAGTCAACGTTAGATTTTTCAGTAAAAAATTGTGTCATCGGGCGAACTTTTCTTCCCCAAACAAGATACACTTGAAGTCTTGCTTTACTCATATAATTATTACTGTCTAAATATCGCTCATGAATCTCTGCAACTATCTGTTCAGTTGAATAATAAGAATTTAGTTTATTGATATGGGTTCTTTGCTAGTTATGCTATACAATAGAGTGAGAGAAGTTTGAAAAATCGGTTTTTAAAATAGGTGTTGTTACATGCTTAGGCAAAATTAACGAGTACTTTCACTTTATTCGTGATCTAGTGAATTGAGAGTTTGAGATAAGTGTGAATACATTTTTAGGCGCTAGGTTACCTGCTATTTTAGGATGATTTTCAGGAAAAAGTGCTTCGGTAATTTTAAAAACGTTTGAAGTTGTGTACACTGTTGAAAGTAAATATGGATATTTCTACAAAAAGGAACAAATTGAATTACATGTCATGTTACTGCGCGACTATGAATTTATTCACCTGATGTTAATAAAAAATAACGTAAAATGCAAATTGCTTCCCTTCGCATTTATGACGACAAACTTTGAAGACTACTTAAAACTCTCGTCTACCATAATTTTCATCTCACTTCGCTGAGGGCTTCGTTCAATATTTTTTCCTGTGAACGGATTCAATTAAAAAAATTTTTTTACCTTTGACCATGAACTATTTAAAATTTTTTCGAAAAAATAGAAAAAATCATGCAAATGGACTGAAATGAACTCCCCTGTATTCATTTAAATAACAGTTGACATGACCAAGTAATGAGTGAGACCATTGTTGATCGTTCAATGCCAAAATTTGACTAAGAAAATCGCAGCCTAAACTCCTTTGGCCGAGAGTGCGTTATTTATTTGTTTTAGAGTGTAACTGCCGTGATTTCATAGTGACCTCTAACAGATGCTACAAATTCATTACCTAAAAGCTGCTAGAATATTTCTACAAACTATTATCTCCGCGTTGAACTGCTCATTCAATTTCCGAGAAACTGCCGTGATTGTCAATTAGGATTTGCTATGCTCCACGCCCTATCGCTCCACGCTGTTGGTTCCTGCACTTGACTGCGCCGTCACCGCTGTAAGGCGTTGCCGATTTTTATTCAGGCAGAGACCGAGCTTTGACACCACCTTCTGTAAAATGTTTTAATGGAATAAAAGCCTGATACTTTAAATTATTCACTGAATAAAACTCCAATATGTTAACAATCGAACTTATGAGAGTTGTAATACTGTAAACTACACTGAGTACAGCATATACAAGTTATCGCATACCTAGGTTACGTATGTACTATTATTGAAATTGTAATTACGGAGTGCGCAGTCAGACAACGATATATTGAGTGACCACGAAAAGCAAAGTAATTATTCATTAACGTTCAGACAATATTAATGTCAAGCATTTATTTTACTGGTATGCAAATGCGCACATGTTATTTTCTCCTAAGTAATAAAGCTGTTTATTCAAACGGTGCTATGTTCAATGTGAGGCCTATCTTTTGGTTGTTTAAAATGAGACATTGTATTTTGAGACATTGACTCTTCGCTTGTTATCAATTTTAGAATCCGCACAGAGCAGGGTTTTCTGATTTACTGTCTTCTGCTAATGCGTATACTGATTTGCAGTTGTATCGAAGTCAGATTTGGGGTCCGATTGATGGCTTGGGGCAGCTTGAATACCGTCCCATATGATGTGCGTCTAGGATAGTCTATAATTTATTTAATTATCGCATCTTGCACTGTCTTGTCGTGAGCTTAGTTCAATACTTCAAAAACAAATAGACTTATTTATTTTAAAGGGCTGAAGTTATTCATGAGCTCACAAGCTTACATTTAAAAAATAAAATATACAATCTTAGCAACTTTTTTTCGATACGAATTTCCTAATACAATCCCTTGAATTTCTGAAAAGCCTCGATCGACTCATAAAAGTTTTACGAATTGAAATTCATCGATGATGTTACCGTGTGCACTGTAATGTAGGTTTCACATCAACCTATCTGTGAACACATTGATCGTGACGTGTCATTTAGTGGTGGTACTATAACGTGTGAAAATGTGGAGCTAGGACATCTGCCTTGTTGAACATGTTTTAACCCAACTCTTTAGTTTTTTTCAGTAATTCCAATAATCATTAATTAACTGTCTAACTAGAAGTGAATTATCTAATAAAACTGAATAAATTTCGGTACGTAGGAACTGTGGCTGAGGTAAGTGGATCATGTACATATATTTGTGTTCAGCCAAGTTCCGTTTTGCAGTCGTTAGGATTCTAGGATTCTGTTCCTGTGTGCGTAACTTGCGTGATTAGTTAATAAACCTTATTTAACTTTAACTGCGAATGAACTCCATTCATCGTTGTTCAGTTGATAAACTCTATTTTTCTTATTTTCATTATTCAATTTGTTTGTGTCTTACCGCTGAAGTGGTAGCATTCAGAAGATGCTTAGTTACTTATGTATCAAAATCCATGTGTATCGGTCTTTGTGTGGAATTCAACCAAATTCCTCATGTCAATTAGTGTGCTTCCTATTTCAATATTATATGCTATTATTCACTCTTTTATTGCGTTTTATAACTTGCCTTGTCCGTGAGTTATTGTTATTTTTGCTAATTAGTGCTCTTGTGTTTTGGCCTTTAGGAAGCAAAATGTCTTTTATTTTATTTTTACCTTGGTTGTCTTTTGCTTCCAGCTGATGTACCAAATCCCTGTGTTCCCGCCCACGCTCCATTTCTTGGGCTTTCCTAACTACTATAGTCTCATTGTTTCCCGTTTTTTTTCATATTTTCTTCACAACTAGTTATGATTCCGTAGTCCCCCCTTGTATAATTTACGCTGATTGTCTTCGTTCCCATAATAAATATGCAAGTAAGATTCTCTTTATTCGCCTTCATTTTCTTAGAAGTCCTCTGGTAACTGAGAGAGCTATTCCCTTTTCCCTAATTCGGCACCCGCTAACATTGGCATCTCCGACGGGATCCTCTCTATTACTTTCTACTCTCAATCCTCTTACTAATTCTTTGTTGATCTTTCTTTCCCCTTCTACTCTACCATGCTATAAGCAATGTCTGCCTCAGAAAGGGAGTTAGATCCTGATGCGGAGCGTGGGTTGGGTGACACAGTGGACGCCGCACACCCAAGAAGCATGCCGGCAAGAGGTGAAACTCAAGATGAACACCAAACGTCCATGGCAAATGAACCAAGGAGTGCTGACGCCAGTTCCAGTTCCCCTCAAGCATTTCTTTCAGCGACAATTACTCTCCAGTCACTGCTGAATCAATTTTCTCATCCACAAGTACGTGCGGACTTTATTGCCGGAAAATTTGGGTGGCATATCAACCCTAGCATCTTGCCCAGACTCAATGAATTACGCTGGAATATTCTTCCTCGCTGGCTGGGAGGTGACTTGGATGCCGCATATGTAAGAAATGCACGGGCTGCAGCGCATTTGAAATTACTTCTTCAGCAGAGTGAAACCTTCCCAATTAAAAATTAAGGCCTTATCGCGAGTGGAATGCGGTTGGTAATATGGTTGTTTTTTGGTTGAAATACGCGCGGTTTAGTCAAATGTCCCCGTTATCGGGTACAAAATCGCCCGCGAATCACCCGTGACCCGCCTTACCTACCGGCCGTGTACCGCCTCAGAACCAGATTCGAATCGCTGCTGGCCGTCCGTGGGTTATGGGTAAAAAAATCGCTCCCGGTTGCACGTGCATCGCCTCACGGGGTGTACAATATCGCACTGCAAGCTTTGGATCTTATAATACATTCACACTTAATGCATTATAAATGTATTGACCCAATAAACTCAGTACAATATTGTACATCCCATGAGACCGATGCACGTGCAACCGGGAGCTCATGTACATAAGACAATACATTGGAAAGGACAAAGAATGTCGCTCTTTCTTTAGCTTTTATTACAAGAATTAAACATTCTCTACATAAAATTTACATGAATGTCTTACTTCCACTAATCACAGCCTTTCCAACAATGAAACACCCAAAATAATAAAGGAATTAAACATAAAATCCCAATCCGTTTAAAATACTTCATGTAACAAACAAATATCCACGACATAAACATAAGCATGGAAATATAATTTCCATATCACAGAGTTCCCTTTCAACACTCGTCTACATAAGAAATTAAATCATTGGTTAGTTTAAGTCTCCCTATCCGCCAAAAATGCGATCCAAAGAGAGGAAAAAGAAAGGCACCATTTAGTACGGAGTTAGTATACGGACTACGTTTTGGGACATATGTGTACCACTACTTAACTTTCTCAATTGCATACCGGTATAAATGAATAGCATTTCCATTGTTACACAACCTTTTTCAGAATTGATTTTAGCATTCGAGGTAAAAATTATCGTACACATATACTTTTCACGCTTTTTCGAAAGACAAGAATGGATTTGAGCAGTACAGTCGGTTTCTCAATTCTGCTACTCACAACCTAACCGAATCAATCGTAGCAATCGCACGAACTTAGTCAACGTGTTAAGGAAACGCTGAATCTGCGCAGAAAGGGTATAAAAACGGTAAGTTCAGAAAAAAGTTTATGAAACAAGATCAAAGTTAAAGAAGAAAGCAATAGGTGCCAAAAAAACAGGACAGCAGTGAACCGAATATAGGTGGTCCGTAACCTAACAAAAAAGTTTGATATCAACAAAAAGAAGGCCACCTAACTCTAGCTTGGGCCCTCACATTTTCCGCCCTGGGAGCGCTAGTTCCCATAGATACAATAGTAGTATCTCTCTGAGGAGCGTCTGCATTATACCGGGTGTCCCACAAAAAAATCCCCGAGTTTTTAATTGATAACATCTCCGCTTTAAATTAATGTATTTAAAATGTCTTTTTTTCATAATGTAATAAATTTTGTTTCCGTTTCGAATACTCTAATTTTTTGAAAATCGTTTTAAAACCACTTTAGAGTGATTGATTTAATGGAAGCGGTAGAAAAACTAATTGCTCAAAGGAAAGGTTTTGAAAACAACGACACTGGTGTTCTTCATTTATTAATACTTACTGTAAAAATGATTTCACAATAATGTATCCTATTTCCTACCAAGTATTTAAACCCTCTCAGATGTTATTTACTCCCTTATTTCATCATTTGAAGACACCTAAACTGCAGCTCACTAACGATCAAAGAATGTTCATCGTATTGGAATATGAAGCAACGAAAAACTGTGAAAAAGTTCGAAGAACAATTAATGAAAAATTCCCAGAATGGAACTCGCCCGATAAGGAGACTCTGAATCGCACAGTTAGAAAATCAGAAAAAAATTATATGCTCTTTTAAATTTTCCAGCTTTTCGTTGCTTCATATTCCAATCCGATGAAAATTCTTTGATCGTTAGCGAGCTGCATTTTAGGTGTCTTCAAATGATGATATAAGGAAGCAAATAACTTCTCCGAGGGTTTAAATACTTAGTGGTATGTAGGTAACATCAATGTGAAATAACTGTTTCAACAGTTGGTATTGAGAAATGAAGAACACCAGTGTTGTTTTTAAAACTTTTCCGTTGAACAATTAGTTTTTCCACCTGTTTCAGTGAATGGATTACTGTGAAGCGGTTATTAAAAGATTTTCAAAAACTTAAATTGTTCGAAAAGGAAACAAAATTTATTGCATTATGAAAAAAGAAATTTCAAATATGTTAATTCAAGTGAAGACACAATCAATTAAAAAGTTAAGGACATTTTTGTAGGACACTCAGTATATACAGGGTTTGGTGCAATGTGATGCGTCTATTTTAACCATTTACAGAAAGACGCAAAATAAAACGATTTTCAGGAGTGACAAAAACCTCAAAACTCCATTTTTGAGATATCATGATCTGAAATAATAATAGATTCCCGTAGGAATAGCCTGAAGCGCGCGCCAACAGCCTGCCAAAAAAGTTAGATTTTACTCGTTGGCTGCATGGTGAGCCTATTCTTAAGGGAATCTAAAATTATTTCAGGTCATCATTTCTCGAAAATAAATGAGTTTTGAGGTTTTGTCACTCATGAAAATCGTTTTATTTTGAGTTTTTCTGTATTTGGTTAAAATATGCGCATCGAATAACCCAACACCCTCTATATGTACACATACATTATTTTTGATACATCAATAAACCAAGAAATAAACCACTGAAATTTATCATACTTTTTTTTCTTAATATGCAGATTTATCCACTAGAGTATACAGAGCTCCCTTTCAAAGCTCAACTACATTATATATATACTATTATTCTTTATATGTCTCACAAATTTTTAGACATTATAGAAATGATTTGCCTGCAGGGAACGTGTTGAATATCATTAAAGAAAAATAACAAATGAAATTTGAGTTAAAATGTAAGTTTTCAATACCACTACCTCAGCTGCGTGGTGACCAATGAACTATCACCAAAAAAAATTTTGCTAAAGAAATGCATCATTCATAAACTACATAGGTAGGCCCTTCAAATTAACTGAATGTGCTTGTTAATTGGCTGGATGCTGAACAGCATTTTTTTTGAACGAGTTCAAACACTGAAGAACATTCCATATTAAAGAACTAAATGGAAAATAAAGACACAGAACAGCACAAAAGAATGTCCTTGCATTACTTATGCGGTTTCAGAAAAAAACTAAAACAAAATTACCCAGCACAATTGTCCACCAAAAAATTTTTTACAATAAATCATACCCTCAAATGATAGATAGGGTGCACTGTTGCTCAGGACTCAAAGCACAGAATTAAAAATCTTGAAAAACCAATTAAACAAGAGAATAGTTGAAGACAGCAAGACGAGTTGACATGGACAGCAAAATAAAATGATTAAAAAATGTCCATCATAAAAAGGCATAACAGTCACTAATTGGAATATAAAATGACCCAAATGCACATCTCTCGAACCCTGTAGAAGTGCTAAGTCCCAAAAGTGCAAGTGTCATAAAACGCAGTGCTATTTTTTGGCCATGAGACATTTTACAGCAATCGATTTTTCATTTTAAACTAAGAGTTATGGTTATCACCAGTGTTTTTTCTCTATACTTGTTGGCACTGATACAAAGCCCTGTAAAAAGCATATTGGTCTTATTTTTTGCTCAAGGTAAGTGTAAAATTACACCTATTAATATGGTGAAAGTAAGTAACTTATTGTGACATCAATACAAGGTCAGCATACAATTATTAATATGGTGAAAGTAAGTCACTTATTGTGATATCAATACAAGGTCCGCATACAATTATCAATATGATAAAAATAAGTAATTAATTTTTACATCAATACAAGGTCTGCATCCAATTACTCTTATTAACATGGTGAAAATAAGTAACTTATTGTGACATCAGTACACATTTGAAAAAAGAAACCAGTCTTTGTGGCCACTCTGTAACAAATAAGTTATAGTATTGAATTTCTATTTCTTTGAAGAATCTTACAGAGAAATCATCATACTTCTTACTTACAGAATGCAATTAAGCCACCCAGAATACAACAGTATATTCAGGAGAGGGGATAATGAAGGGACCATTTAGAGGACATTCTTTCATGCCAACGTGTCCCCACAAGGGATGCCAAGTGCATCATATAAATAGTTTTATACTCTAATTGTCCCAACTCAAAAGCGATATTAAAAAACAATGGAGCTCATTCAATTCTGTTTATATGCCAAAAAATCAGGTCAAAAAAATCGTTAATGTAGAAATGTAACACATCATAAAGAAAGAGACATTGCATATCTACTAACATGATTCTCTATTAACGTAGCGTAAAACATAACTGATTACCTACTTCTTTATTTGCCAAACTCTCCACTGGAAGCACTAGAACGAGTTCATAAAAATAATTGTCTCCTCTTCATGCTTCCAATATTCATGAATAAAACTTGCAAATGAATCAAGTGAATGTGAACTGTTCTGTAAACTTGCTCAGTAATCTATCCAGAGTACTTTGCTATGAATACCACTGCTCTAGTTTCAAAATAGTTCAAACGCATCGAGAAAGACTTAAGGATGGGCGTAACGGTCGGTCACCGCAACATCCCGGTAAACAATCAATTCAACATCAGTAAACAGATTTTTGGCGTCTGATGCAATACCACGTCACAATATATCTAATGCAATAATTGCGAAGAACACAGTCACAACACTGATCGCAACCTTACAAAGTCAGTTAACTGCGAGAGCGTCGTACGAAGCACGATGACTCACTGGCATGAACTAACCGATAGCGTCAAGATGCTTTGAACGTGCCCCTAGATCAAATTTCAAGTTACCCTAAAAATTGCTTAACGGCCAGGAACGTTTGAACGTTCGAAATAAATTTTTGTAAAAGTACACAATACTAGACGAAACACATCCTGCAGATATTCCACGTGTGTATGCAAGGATGTTAGGGTGCATTAGATTATGCTTTTTTGTTATTCAATTCTAATTCAAACTGTCAAGGCTAGCGTAAAATAACGATTGATCTTTAGTTTTTTAAGTACTGGGGTATGTGACATGTTAAAAACGTACACAACACCCAAACTAGCGTTTTACGGTTAAAGTTTAAATTTGGTGACATTGGTAATATGTACTAATTCTTCAAGTTCATATTTGAAAAAAAAAATTAAACTAGCATCCTTTCATGACGATTTGGAAAGACCGAGTAATAAAACTGATCGTGAAATTAAGTATATTTGCAGCTCTAACTCCAGTGTGATTTATCAAACTATTTCTGCTGATGGGTGACATTACGTTGAAGAATGAAATAAAAACATATCCACAGTAATCGTAAGCACATAAATGAAAGCAAATAAATGCACTGATGTTTTTATTGTAAGCATAGTAAAGTAAAGCGTTCATTTACTATGTTGTGAAAATTTCGGGAGGAGAATGAACATGAAATAATATATTCGACATATTGTTTTAAGCTAATTGCAGTGCACGCAACAATGTCAAAACACACGTTTGCTGGGTGACGTCCATCCATTATACGCACGGCGATAATTTGCTGCAGCTAACCATCTGCAGCAAACTGCCTGCAGCACACTACCTGCAGCACACTACCTGCAGCACACTACCTGCAGCTCACTACCTGCAGCACACTACCTGCAGCTCACTACCTGCAGCTCACTACCTGCAGCACACTGCCTGCAGCACACGTCCTGCAGCACACTACCTACAGCACACTACCTACAGCACACTACCTGCAGCTCACTACCTGCAGCACATTGCCTGCAGCACACTGCCTGCAGCACACTACCTGCAACACACTACCTGCAACACAGCACCGGGAGCACATCACATGCAGCACATCACATGCAGCACATCACATGCAGCACATCACATGCAGCGCATCACATGCAGCACATCACATGCAGCACATCACATGCAGCACATCACATGCAGC
>JACJUY010006419.1:62778-90216 GCA_014220935.1 Platorchestia sp. MABIK | reverse complement strand
CTCGTAAAGAAAACCAATTCAACATTCACCACCTCTGTTTATAGAAAACCTACATTTACGGGATTATTTACCAATTTCTTCAGTTGTATTTACAAAGGTTAACAAGTGTCACTACATTACTGCACAGAGCATATCGTATCTCTAGTTCATATAAAATATTTCACGAAGAAGTGGAATATATCACAAAGTCACTTGTACAAAATAAATACCCTGTATCTTTGGTCAACAATCTGGTTAAAAAATTTTTCGACAAAAAACTTTCCCCTCCTTCTACAATTCTGACCGCACCAAAGCAGAAAGTTTTCATCGAGCTCCCTTTCTTGGGCTATCTCAACAAGGAGATGAGAAAGGAACTTTTATCCCTGATACACTCTCATTTTACTTTCATTGACGTGCTTCCATTTTGAAGAAATAGTTTTAAAATAGGTTCATTTTTTAATAGGAAAGAGCGTTTGGAAGAGTGCCTGAGAAGTGGTTGTGCATATTTGTATAAATGTGATTGCTGCCTGCAGTCCTATGTTGGAAGTACCGCACTCCAGCAATTTATTCGTCACAGCCAACACTCTCGTATCTCCCATAGAACCGGCCGTCCATATGCATCTCCCTCCCAGTCCGCTATCCGAGATCATTGCCATAGTTCAAACCACCCTTTCAAAAATTCCAATTTCTCCACACTTTGTAGAACCACAGAAGAATTTAACCTTAGAATTTTAGAATCCTTGTTTGTCTTCACCCATAGACCTCAGTTAAATAATGACGAAAGTGCGATGAAATTAAATATTGCCCCAACTGTGTGAATAGGAGTGTGTTCGGATGTGTGTGTGTGTGTGTGTGTGTGTGTGGTCCTGTTACTTTGTGTAGATGTTATTGTGTGTTGGTTTGATTGCTAAAATTTAGGTGCATGTGTACGTATGGCTTCGAATGTTGGATAGAAATATTATTTTTTAATGGTCAGGCTTAGCTATTTTCGTTCAATGTAGGTATATTGATATTATATTCTTATAGCTTTTTCGCAATCTTTCATTATCGCTTTTTTCCTTTTGTTCTGTTTTACAGCACTGATGGTGGAATCGGAGATTCCGAAACGTTTGTTATTAAAAGAATGTTCCCTTTTATATTGGTTCTTCTTTTTATCTTGCGAAATGACAAATATAAGATGAACTTGATGAAAATTTTCCATTTAATTAAAAATTACTTCAAGAGCCAGTTAAAACAAATGATGAAGAAATCTATCACTTTGAGTCAAAGCGAGTAGAAAACATAGTCTACCGTATCATCTCTTACTTTGATTTCAGGTTTATCGCTCCAAAAACAAATTCACCGACTTCATCAGCATGATCTTGTAAATTTCACTTGCTTATCACTTAGCAATTTAAAGTCTTTTACAAATACCAAATTTTAAGGCCCGTGTATACACGTAAAACAGGATTTTTAGTGTGGTATCATAAAGCTCATGGTGTTAAGGCCCAAATCAATCTATTTTACTTTGTGTTGCACTTTATTCTGAGTTTAAAAAAACCATGTTTCTTCTTCTTTGGTCTGTGATGATCTTACGACGTTTTTACAAACTTGATGCTTATATACCACAAAATTTAAATTTTAGAGAAGCGCACTGTGAGCTAGAGAACCGTCAGCGTCTTCGTAAACGATTTTTCACATTATGCTGTGAGCATATGTTCGTCGAGAAATGCAATGATGAGCGGTAAGATGTCTGGGTACGACATAGCGGATGGTTGCGGAAAATGAAATGTTCAAAATATGTCTTGAAGTGACCAGTAAAATGTTTAAATCCAAACCATCTGCTACCACATGAGTATGAGAGAATTAACGTTCGTGATAATTGACAGTAAGTACTTCCAGGCAAAAAAATTTTAAAAAAGCCAAAGTGCGTGTGCAGAGAATGGTAATACAAGAAGAGTTCTCTTACATGTTTGCTCACTAGAAAAGAAAATGTACTCATGAGCTTGAACTTTACGAGTTCATTTCCTGTTCCGGAAGATCAAGAGAGCAAAAATGACTGCAGCGTTGCTGCTCACTCGTTTTCGCGTTTTCGAAAAGGTAAAAATATTAATAATCATCAGATTAGAATAGTCATAGACTGAAGTTACTGAACCTTCATTATCGATAACTACTATATATACGTGCATCCATACATCAAATAAACCAATTAAACCTGGCTACGAAATCGTATACATCTATTGGATGGGTAAAAGTAATTTATTTCGACATTCTTTTCCACAATTTAGCTTAACTATTTTTTCCTGTATTATTCGAAAAAAAATAACTTAAAGCCATCAAATATCACAGTAAATCGAACGAACTTTGATTACATGCTCGTGATATTCGATATGCCTCCAGTTGGTATCAATAACAAGTCAGAAAGGGTTTGAAAACGATCTGAACTGGTCACAAATCACTTTTCATAGGATTTCGGCCTACTCTGTGGTTAGTTATGCTTTCAGAGCATTTCTACTTACATCTCAAAATGGACCAGATACTGCTTTCGATAAAATGCAGGTTTGATTGTGAAGGAGACCATTTTCAATGTAGTGAAAAATATTGGATTCCGACATTAATTATTCTTGTGTGTTCTTTGGTTAACGAAAGGGCACCGAGTTGTACTAAAATGACCATTCACATTTTTTGAAATGTTTTTCAGCCAAGTAGCATATTCCTCAGAATTAATTTACTCCAAATTCAATTCCTTGATCAATAAAAATCAAAGTATTTCAACCTGTTTCGGTTTCGGCTGTATACACAATTACAGAAGCTGCTCCTTGTCTTTGAATGAACGTTATGACATTGACTAAAATCTATCATTTTGAAGATAGCATTTTTACTTTTGCTGTACGTTGAATTCATTTCATCGTTGACAACGATGTTAACGGAGCATGCATTGACGGATGCGAGAACGCAAAGTTTTTGCTTTCACAAGACGCTTGTTCAAAACGCTCGAAGCTAGGTGTTTTTTTTTCTTTGTATGGGGCTGTTTTCAAGCTTCTTCAGAGTAATGTAAACATGCTCTACTTAAACATTTCGGCCAACTTAGCCAGATTGTGAAAGATTTTTTCGGTTTTCCAAAGCTTCTCTTTGTCTATTTTTTCTGTTTTGATGCTCAAACAGTGCGACAACAATTTCGAACAAGCCAAGATTTCGGATGGATATTAGGATAAGTTGTGACTGTATGCTATAAACATTCTTTTATTGAAATCATCAGCCGACATTGAAAATATCGCATTGAAATTCGTGATGCACTTCCCAAATAACAAAGGGAAACTCGCACGTGAATAATGATTTCTAGATAAATATGGTTGCAATGACATATTTTAATAAGACAGATGTGTACTGATAAAAAAAGGACACGATGTGTTATTGTGGTCCGCAAGCCGTGCATAAAATAGTAGAATACCAAATGAGTTAGGTTTCTACAATTTCATATGCTGCATTGATTAATTGAATGCTTAAATTCTAACTTTAGTTATACAAATGTAGTTCTCCATGAGTATTAAATCCTCCATTGAATACGATTACGACGGAGTGAAAATCATTATAAATTATTATTCAACGAGTTGAATGCTAGCTCATATATTAGGAAAGCCTCGAATGATACTTAAGAAAAATATGACCTATTTTTTTGGGTTAATATAAATAAATGAATTTGAAAATAATGGTGAGCAGAAGTTATTAGTTTTCACTGGAATTAAGGAACATATTATAGGGTGCGGTAACATAATTTCTTTTTTTTTAAATACGCTTCATTCAGTTGGTTGGCGTCGTAACAGAGCGCGAGTGGTCTCGTTCGAGAGACTTGGTTATAAAGTTTTCTTCACAATGCGTTTAGATGCAATTATGCGTTGAAACAGTGAGGAACCTGCGCTCACAATAATTCTGACCCACTTTTCGAACGGCAATTCTGCAATAATGAATGGTAAAAAGCACAAGTAGGACAAGCGCTAGATTCTCGATTTTTTCGAAAACAGCCGACAACTATGCTAAGCCTCAGAACCTACTTTAAAACGAAAGGCTATGTTCTTAAATCGGCGTGAAGCTTAGTAGGATAAGCGCATCGTTTGCTATTTTCTATTCGCCGCCACTTGAATTGAAAACGAGTTTTATATGGCATCCTCAATTAAATCATTTAGCTAGCATATGAGCTTAAATAGATCTGAGTACATAATGTGAAAAGTTTTCATTCATGTTATTTCACTGCTGCAGCTTACATATGAAAATCAATGATTATGAATTGCATAATTTTTGTACATAAATTGATAAAGTTGATGAAACTTCATTTTTTTGCTTGCATTATCAATCATCTGTGTTACACCGGGTAAAATAAATTAATAAATATTCATAATTCACTGCTCTGGCGTCTACAGTACACACTGACGAACATATAAACACTCATACTCCTTAAACCTGTTTTTCGAACTTGCTTTATCAACGCAACTTTCCCAAACGACCGAAGTTCTTCGTCTTCTATTACCATAACAATTTTTGTTCTAACTAAAAAATCTACAAAACATTTATTGAGACAACTTTCAAAATATCACAAACAATATTATTCATAATTAATTCTCAGCGCAATAATATTGTCATGATACTACCCGCTGTAAAGTACGTGTGACAAGTGGTGTGAGACATGATTACTGTTTTTACTCAAAGCGGTCAGTGTGTTGATGTCAATCGAAGGCTTAACGTTGTTACAGAGACCTNATGCTGAATCAGCATAAGCGAACACGTATAAATTGAGGTGCGGGGCCTCCAGAGGCGCATTTGGTCTGTACTCCCGATCCACCAAGTAAACTACGCAGCTGTACTGAAGTTTCTCTATCCTCGGTGCCTGATACTGGTGGCCAGTAGTGTTGGTAATCCACGGAAGTAAGAAGATTGTCGAGAAAGTAAACAGTTGACAAGAGAAGACGTGAAGTAATATTCAACGAGTCTGCAGTGAATCAGTTCCTGAAGAGGAATTCACCTGAATTTTACGTCAGTGTTGGAATCTGCAGGGAATTTCAGAGCAACGCAATTTAGAGGTGATAATTAAGTTCGTTTTCAAATATCAAGAACCAGTGTGAACTTCATCTACAACGGCTGATCGTCTACACCAGTGGGGCTTCCTTCTCTACAGGCGATTTTGGATCGCGCAGAAAATCTACAAGCGACTACAGTGAATCGACGTCTTCGTCTACAATGTGCACAGTGATTATTGAACAGGGATCAGTGCTAGCGTGAACAAATTATTGAACAGTGCGCTGTGCTGAGATCGTGAACGGTCCGTCTTCGAACAGTCAGCGTGAATGGAAGGTCTGTGCGCAGTCAAGTGCAGGCGACTTGAGTCAGCCAAGTCAAGATCAACAGAGTGCGACCATTGCAACGTCAGCAACGTCAGCTGAGAGGCAGCGGCACCGCAGCTCGGAGATCGTGCGACAACTAAAACTACACTTTAAGATAAGTAAAGCAGCACCAGTGGTTATAATTGTTATAGTACCGTTGCAGCCTATATTTTCATTGGGCGTAAGGCAGGCAGTGTGCAGCGGCGGAGGTAGAGTTTTTGCATGGCAGTTTTTTTTTGCATTAGCCAGTGCGGGCAGGCGTCAAGGCCAAACAAAGGCTGCACTGCAGTGAGACTGAGTGAGCGCAGTTTATTCAATGAACCCTTAGACTTGAGATGTTTTTAAGAGCTTAAGAGAGCCGTTTTTTTTAAGTGAGTGGCGGCAGTACCTTTTCTATTTCTGTATTTTATGCGAGTGTTTGTGGAAGTTATTTGGATTTGTTCTTTATATTTGTATTTCTATTAATCTCTGTTTTATAGATTTGCGATTGAGCTGTTGTTAATCAGTGTTGAGCAGTGACGTAACATGTGTAACACCTAGACACCAAACTGATAACGTAAATATGTCTGACATTTCTGTGACCAGAGATGTTGGACCGAGTGAATTAGTAAATAATGTTACTATCGCAACTAATTTAGTACAGAGTAATCTACCCTACTATGTTTTCGCTAAAATTAGGTAACGGTCCGGGCATTCTAGACCGTCCTGAACAAGTAGATCTATTGGCGACAGAGCCATAGTTTACCGTGAATGCCACGCAGTTCGACCAGATGTTTTCTTTAGCTTGTTGCAACAATGCAGGAAATGTTTAATGCAATTCGTATAACACGATGAGATCTGTCGCAAACCTAGTGTATTACAGTGGACTCTGCTCAATTGTGCGGGTTGGAAGAGCATTTGTCGTATTTGTCGTGACTGCAAGGGTGATTGTTCGAGAGTCAGTAGTAGCCGCAGTGTAATCAGTAACCAGAGCCGTAAGTCTGAGTAGTTTGGTGACGTGACTAGATTTTAAAGATTTATTGTGTAATTTTTTACGTTCATATTCGAGTTTACTTGCTCGTTGAGACTGTTAGGATGTTGCTGGTGGGTGGAAGTGCGTTCCAATTTGCCCAAAGGTAATGCTGAAGACCTTTGTAAAACTCAACGTTCTAGCATTATAGAATAAGAAAATTGTTGCGAAAGAATCGTTGCTTTAGAGTTTCGAGAGAGTGCTACGGATCAAGGAATCCATTATTAAGAGAAAAATTCGCTGAAAAAAAATTAAATACCGTAAATAATACAGAGTGTCTGATGGCAGACGTGATTGCCCAGAGCAGGTGTAGAAAGAAATATCTGCAGAAGCAGAGGGAAATAAGCAGCCTAGAAAATGGCGAGAAGGAAAAAAGCAGCAAAGAAAAAGGCGAGAGGCAAAAAAGCAGCCTAGCGATAACTGCTGCGGGGCAGCGACAGTACCTAAAGAAGAGAAAGACTTTTGTAGTGTACGTAAATGGTAAACCCAGAGAGGTACATGGTACCGGAAGTTGCATTATAGGGCTGTGGATATATCTGGTAAAATGGTTTAAAGTTACCAGGTAAATATTCCAGCGAGGTAATAATAGAACATACTGTGAAGTAATACTGTTGAGGAATAGTATTGAATTAACGCAGACAAGTGAATAAGCTTTGAGATAAGCTTTCATTGTAGATTGCGGTTGCCATTGTGCTGGCGAATTGAAGAAGTACCAAACGAGAATAATAAATAATGATGAAATATACTGTGGGATTTCGATGCTATGTGACTTCGAGAATTAAGGATAAATAAAAGTAGGGAGGAGTAAAGGTACTCTTCCGAGTGGTGTAAATAATGGTGGATGTTATTCTGTTGATGTCCGAGGTCATTGCTGAGCGCGAGCAAGACGAAATACGAGATTAAAATAAGAGAAGCTATTAAAGAAGTGATTAATGAGAAAGACAGTGATGATGTACCGTAGATTGCAATAGACCAATGACTTTAGTTCATAAAACCAGAGGTGGAAAATAGAATACCATTGATACAATGACGGTCAGAGGTTAGCATTGTAGTTTGCCGTTGTACTTGTGTTGATGAACAGAGATTTATTATGAAAATTATGAGGATGAGAAGTTGTTTAATCAGAAATAATGAGAGGCGAAAGGAACCCGTTAATTAACCACACGTGGTGGTCTGGTAATTAGATATGAGTAACGAGAAATAGACAGCTTCACGAGGTGCACGCAGCAGCACGCAGAACATTAAACTCTGAGCGAATGCTGACTCAGACGCCTCACGTACGTTCGGTGCGAGCGGACTCAAGACTTCTATTGACGATGCCATATACATCGAGGCCATTATCCTGTATAATATGACATGTGAACTTTACGACTCATGTCTGGACTGTTGCAAGTTGCTATTTAGTTTTAGGCCATGAAATTTGTAAAATATCCGTCGTAAAAGAATGCAATTTGTCGTAAAGTCCACAAAATTTTCCATGGGACTCATTACAACTGATTGAACGATTAAAATTCAGAGCATTTAACGTATTTAACGTCAACATTGATTTTTACCATTGACAACTATTCATGTACGTGTACCGTAAAAAGTATGTTCTTACGTATGTTTTTTATGTATTCAGCTATGTTTTCTGTTGTTTTTGCTGACGCTTCATTTTAACCACGTATAAGCTTGAGCTTTTAAGTTTTTCATTAAGGCATTAATGTAACGCGATATGTGAAGCATAAAATAGCCGTTTACAGTGTAACAGTATAACAAGTACAGTATAACAATACGTAATGTTCTTGTGCAAAAGCACGTGATTATTGAGTGCGATCTGTCGCTGCAAGAAGCATTGACGATCTTGCACATTTTTGTTTTTTTTCTTCGTGCATCGAGGCTGAGAATGCCCCAGTTTTGCTCAAGATAGAAACTCTGAATTAAAAAAATTTTTTTTTAGTGCTTGAATTCCACACTTGCGAGATGAGATTGCTGATGCATTTTTTTTAATGAGGCGAGTGTCGGTCAGGAAAATTAAATGTCTATGCGTAATTTAGTTCTTTACTGGGTTAGCATTTGTGTTACTGGAAAGTTCTCGAATGATAATGAGAAAGCTATTTTTGTTTGCCATTGAAATGATTGACTTAATGGTTTCAAGGAAGTTTACTCGTCATTGACTAAATAGTAAGATTTAGTAAATGTTCCCTCTGACACGAAATGTGTTTATCATTTCACTTTATTTGTGCATTCATGAACTAAATTTTGCGCTTTAGCCATGCTAATCGTTTCGTATTTTTTCCAATTTCAGGTCGCGAGTGTGCGAGTGGTAACACTGCATCTTGGAACACGGTAACGTGATATCTGTACATGGGGCAGTTGTACCCGCGTCAACAATACGAAAGTTGTTGTTATTCGTAGTTTCTGAGTAATTCTTTTTGCCTTCAAATATTTTTTTGCTGTAAATCATCGGTGATTGAACATTTAAAATTGAATCTAAAATGCTTTTGCTAACGGTGTTTAAAAAATTAAACGGTGTTTTCATAAGTTATTGCGTTTTGTAGTGGACTTTTTCAACTATTTGTGGCTTCTATGTAAAGTTTCTCGAAGTTTCCTTGAAGAACCTACGTGGTTAAAGTGCTTTGATACTACATTAAAAGCGTATATTTAAGCGTTATTAACATAAATTTAGTCGTATTTAATTCGAGTTAGACGTTTTTAATCTAGCGTATTATAACCATAACTTTTACGTTAATAGTTGTCTGTTTGATTCCCAATATGATGTATGATTTGCATCATAATTTTTCCAATATTTTTGCGGTTTCCAAAACTTTTTCTATGAGATAAATTACTATCATTCGTAAAATGTAATTTAAAACTTTTGTTTTTGGTGTATTGGTTTCTGACTTATTTCTGTTTTATGTCGGCGAATCCAAGTCCTTCACATGTTGATGAAAATTAGCGTAATCTGAATCGACTGAATTTTTCGAAGATTGAGATTCTTTGCTGCTGGTATGTCTTTGTATTAATTTCTACTTGTGACCAAACATTTTCTAGAGCTTGTAACTCATTAGAATTCGAAATTTTAATATGCGCAGCAGTATTTCGTGTTTCCCTTGTTTTCATTATTCAATGCTAGTTTATATGAAGCATTCTCCAGAAGTGTTTAAAATAATGTTGTGAAAACAAATTTACCCTAATCTACCAATTGAGTTTTTTTTTCGTGAATTGATTGGTTGTAGTTGATAAAGCCATTTCGTTTCTTTGCGAGATTATTCAATGCCTAGTCAATGTTATGTGATTTGTTTGAACGGTATTTCATTCTAATGTTTAATTTTCAGGAAAACGGCATTTTCTTTTATTTTATTTGCTTACGCTGCCATTTTTCGATTTCGTGTTGTTTCGTTTTTAGCATTTTAGCATATGTAACCACCTTACAATTTAGTGATTGTTGTTTATAGTTTTTTTTAAATGGCGGTCTGTGCTAACTTCGTTGTTTTAATTGAAAAAATTATTTATTAATTGCGTGTCTGTTAGCAAGCATTCTATGCTGTTGCAGTAGTTACGTTTTTGATTGAAGTTTTCATTTTGAATTTCTTTTTGAATCTCAAAATTTGTTTTCATTTTTTGGGTATTTTGACCTAAACGTGTGATTTTTTTCTTTATGATTCTGTACGTGTTTTGAGAAGTAGCTCATTTGATGTTTGTTTTGATAAAAAGGGGAATTTATATTTTTGCATGCGTATCCCTTTTATCTATTTTAGTTTGACGCGTTGGTTTAGTTTTTCAGTATTAATATCTGCTGTTTTTGACAGGCAAAGGTTATTGTTGTTTTTTGCGTTAATGAGCTGTGCGAGTTTAACATGATGTTTTGATTTTTGAATTTTGACCCTTCTTTTTGATTCGAGCGCTTTTGTGGGTTGGCGCTAAATCCTACGGTAGGGGGAGGTATGTGCGTGCAATTGTTCGTGCATTTGTTCGTACATGCGTCAGTACCACGCCTTCATTGCGGGTGCCGCAATGCGCATGCTGAATCAGCATAAGCGAACACGTATAAATTGAGGTGCGGGGCCTCCAGAGGCGCATTTGGTCTGTACTCCCGGTCCACCAAGTAAACTACGCAGCTCTACTGAAGTTTCTCTATCCTCGGGGCTTGATAAATTTTCTAGGTGTTATAAAATACCAAGAAATTATTGGGAAAGCGTTCTAAATGTAGACGTCGGTTGTTTGGAGGTAAGTAACAAATCTGTCTTTGTTGAAATAGAATGCATTGTATCACTTTTTTGTGCACATCGATGTCATTAAAATCAGACATGTACGTACAAACGATTCGCAGAAGTTTTGAAGTTTGTTAGCGTAGTAATTTGTTTTGTTTACTTAAAAATGTCTATATCTATGACAAATTTTTGCGTAATCTTGTCAGGTCATTTTAACAGTTACATTTAGTTCAGTTTAGATCATAAATTATTTATGTTAAAAAAACAATCATTCTTATTCTATCCGCGATGCGCCCGAGCGGCTAAAGAAACACAAACGTACGTACGTGTGAACGCATAGCTGAAGCTTAGAAGCTTGTTAGAGCATTGCCAGCGGGAGTACACGGAGCAGCACGACTGTACGCAAATGTTATGAACGTATTCTTCTCCAAACGTTTCGTATGCCGTTGCGTTTGAAATCAAGCACGGACACACTTGTGTGTGTAGGGCTTCCCGTCCGCTATTTTTACCTTTCTCTACTTTTACGCCCTCTGTACGTTCGCTCAATCAAGTTGTATGAAGTAATCAAATTTAGAAACAGGTAAAGGCTGATTCCTTCGCAGAAAATCGCAAATGCATTTGTTACCATATTTTTTTCCTTATTTAGGAAGCTTTATAAAGGACATTAGATATCTTCTAATAAATTATTGTTGTCACGTAAAGACAGAAAAAATTAACTAAATTCTACGTAATGAATAATGTGATAAGTATTAATACTAATTTTAAAATTGTCTCATTTTCGCGAGCGCAACTGAAAAGAATTCGGTATTGATGAAGCATTATACTTGTATGTTATAAATGATAGGGGAAGGGGTGTGTACAGAGGCTGTACACAATTTCCTGACGCGGACGACAAAAGGTCAATATTTGTGATGAAATACATAACATTTATTACTTGGTGTGTTGGCGTCGAGCTTTATCACCATTGTGACCAAAGAGTTTCCTTAATTTGACACTTTGCGACCAAAATAGTAATATATTAAACGAGAGAGAATTAACAAGTGAATATACTGATTTGAACTCATAAAATTTGTCAGAAAAATTTCTAAGTCAAGTAATCGAATTCATTTGGCGTATATATGCATAAAAGGCAACTTAACAAACGCTTCAGCGTCAAAATATTTTTTATTAAATTGATTTTATAAAACACTTTGTAATAGCTCGAATTAGCCAATTTGTATTGAAAACTAAATGAGATTTGCATTTTTAACAATACGTTATGACATATCGAATAAAACATTATGACATAGGTAGTATCGCAGTAACTGCTGTTTTTTGATACAATTCTTTATATAATATGTATGTGTCGTTTAAAACGGCTGTGACTTTTAAGAGTAAAATGAAACATAGAGTATTTCATAGAATTTGAACATAGAATTTGTTACGGATTGTTCGTTCCTTACATAGGTGGATTATTTTTTAAAAATTTCGTTTCTGGTTTGCCGGTTTCCTTCTTTATCGCATCTTTTTTTTTAACTCTCTGGTAAAGATTCATATGTTTTTACTTGAGCAGAACAGGTTCGCAAAGAATGCGACAACCTTGTCCAGTCCCCATCTTCACCAGAAGACCTCGGTATCGCTACCAGTGGCAGTCAACACATAACGAGTGATGGTCATTTGATCAAGTCAAACAATGGAGCACGTCATAGCTTGATGTTGTGTTATTGAATATTAGTTTGGTGTGGAAATTTTTTTGTTTTTATTTAGGTCATAAAGAACACGGTTACTTTCATTTTATAAATTGTTTTCAAAGGAATACTGAGATGCCAAAGTTCTAATACTTGCTTTAATGTTTTCATTGTTTCGAAGCAGAACTTTTAACCTGAGATATCGTTAACTCAGCGAGTATTTTAGCTCATTATGAAACTAAAAGTTATTATTATAATTGTTTTCATTTGTTTGTACATTTTTATTTGTAGTATAATGTATATCTAAATGAATATTGTTTTGATCTCTAACTTCTGAGAAGTGTTCGCGGATTTTATTTAGGAGGGTCTGTCAAAACATATGTTATTTTTATACTCTAGTATAGGACTTCCTTCACGTTTGGAGTACTGGAAATAAATATGATATTCAAAATGTAAAAATAGTTTTTTCGTTTGTTTGAACATTTTTGATTACTCACAGAATTGTGCAGATAAATGTTTAATTATTTTATTTCCATTCTAATTTTCATTTATAATAGTAGCAATTAACTCAAGCTATGATCATTGAGTCACAAGCGTACAAACCTTTCAGTATACTACTCTAATGCTAGTCAATAACACACGGTGCGGGCAATTACGTATTGTTGGATTTTTCCTTGAGTGAAAATGAAACTCTCACATTGTAATGGCGTAGTAGTGGATGAGAATTGCATTTGTGCTATAAGTATTAGGAAATTATTTTAACGTTTCAGAGAGAGAGAATGTTTCCTACTGTAGTAGGAGACCTTCACTTTTCGTAATCTCTAAGTGAATGTGATACTAAAATGATGAATGTAGTTTTTCGTCTATTACAACATTCTCTGATTTACATATGTAGAAATGTCCACACAATTGCAAAAAATAACAAAACTAGAATTAACTCATTTTATACTGTCCATTGCCTTGAACTGCTATAAGTAATATGTAATGTTGTGTTTTGTCGTGAATAAAAATAGTATAATGAAATTGTATTGCCATAGTTATTCATAAGAATTCTTATGAGTGATAATGGTGGTAGAAATCTTTTGGCTTAGAAATAGAATAGAAAATTTAGAAAATATTTTCTCTTCAGCAGTGTAAGACTTTACGAGAACTCCTGTTTTTTATGGAACCCAAAGTGAAGAATAAAATGTTTTCCGTTTGTTCGAAAGTTCTGTATTTATTCGGGAACGTTCAAACAATCGTATTAATATATTATTCTTCACTTTCATTTCGTTACTCGTGTATAAGTGAATAACTTGACAGGTAAAAGTAATCTTTAGTAGATTTTTCGTGAATGAAAATGAAATAAACCTGTGTGGAATTAATAAGGATTTTAATTATGCGAGATGTTTGAAAATTTATTTTCTTTTTCAAAGTGAAAATTTCTTTCGTAGCGTGAGACATGCGTAATTTAAAGAAAACTTGAATTAATTATGAAACTAATAGCAGAACTGAATTATTTTCTTCCGTTTGAATATTTATAGATTTGCTTGTTAATGAGAATTCAAATGTAATTTTTTACTTCATTTAGAGTTCTTTGAAATAATATTACTATTTGCTAACTTGATCTGGGATTGATGGTGCAACTTTTTTTTATTCGTGTATAAAATGAGATTTAACATTTCTAAAGATATTGTGATAAATTAGAATGTTATTTGTGAAATTTATTGTTTTTTGAGTTTTTGTTTCAAAATTGAAAATTCTTGTACTGTAGCGTGAGACCTTTAGTAATTTTTTTTTAATTTATAGAACATTTCTTGATTTTACAGAAAAGTGTTCACAAATGTTGAATAATTTTTATCACTTCTAGTTTGATGTAGATAAACATTTAGGGCTGAATTTGTTTTTACAATGCTGCATAGAATCCACTATTAATTTTCCGAGAATAATATACAGAGAAAATGTGTTATTCCAGTGTTGAATAAAATAGATGAACTGAAATGATGCTGTTTTTATTTGAATGGATGAATGAAGGATGTGGTCATGATGAAGCCTATTTTTAGTGCGTGAGAAAGTTTTTAGTTAAATGGCATACAGTTTATTATGAAATCAGGTCTTTCGTCATTCGATAAACGTATAGGTATTGTAACCGTCACAATTATTCGAACTGATATATTGTGTTAGAATACATTAACACTGTTGCAAGGAAGATTTTAAAGACGTTCTAAATTTATATGAAGATTTTAATAAATCTGTTCAACTCAGAATAAATTCATGAAGTTTCTCCACACAACAGTATGAAATGTTTTAATGCTTTCTGTAAGATTGCAAAATACGCTGACTTAAGGGGGACGTCTAAGCAGAATCCAGATAATCCCTGAATTGTATTTTTTTACTTTATTCGTTCGAGATAAGTTTCTTTCACAAGCTGTCAAATTTTCAGAACGATCTGAGCATCGTAAGCGAAGGAGATGGGGTTGGGAAGGGGGGGAGGAGGCCAACCAGCAGCCAGCGCCGACCAGCTAGTGCATGTGCCACGCCCATGAAAAATTTGTTTGTGTTTTTTATTGTTTTTTTCAATACAGAAGTCCTTAGTTTTCAAGCTAGGAAAGGTTCAAAACGTTCTGTGCTTCGAGAGAATGAGAAATGAGTGGGAAAAGGGGTGCATGCGAATACAGCTGCAAGAACCGGACAGTCACCGCATTAACACGAACCAGAAATTTCTCGATTTTGTTTTGTTGGTCTATTCGACACAGAACTCCTTCGTATTTAATCTAGCAAAACTACACAGCGTTTTATGCTCCGTTTGAGAGGAAATGAAGGGGGGAAGGAGAGAAGAGCGAGTTTAGAGGGACGCCGCAGCAGGCGCTCCTGGAGCGGTGATACGTATCTGTGATACCAGTTCCATTCGTATCTGTGATACCTGTGGTACCAGTTCCTTCAAGAAACAATTAAAAACTAACAAGAAAAAATATTCATATGTTCAGATAGCTTTCAGAACGTCAACAGAGTCAATTTTTCCAAGCAATATAAGCTTACAAATAAAAAAATGCAAAATTGTTGAAAAATGCGCTTCCTGAACAGTTGGAAGTAAAAATTTCAAAAGCTACCTCCTCCAAAATTTATCATCGTAAGGCAATGATTTAGATCTTATTGAATGCACAAAGAGTTGCTGCATGGCTAGACGTGAGTTCGTTATGAAATTCCTAGTGATTTTACAGTTACATAGAAAAATCTACGGAAAAATGCATAACTTTTTCAAAAAACATTTTAAATTTTTAAAAAGAAGCTATTGCAAATTTCAAAACGAACCCACGTCCAGCTATGTAACAACTTTTGCGCATTCAATGAGGCCTAAATCATTGCTCTTCGACAATAACTTTCGGAGGAGGTAGTTTTCGAAAATACCCTTTTTTTATACATTTTCCCCATTATATCCGTAATTATTTCAAAAATGGGAAAATGTCTGGAACGTAACTCCTATTTATTTTCAGAAATACATACGTATGCTAAATTTAATTGATCTAGATCCCTTACAGCAAACGTGACAGCCCGTTCCTTGATTCTGCTTATACGTTTCCCTCAATGTAAGCACTGAATTTTGTTCTCTGGAAATATGACAATTTAAAATTTGAGAGTCAAGAAGTGGTACAACATAAGCTTCAAATAATACAAAAATCTGTACAACCATTTTTCTTAAAAGGGAAATCTATGTTTTAGGTTCCGTAGATTTCCCCTAGGTGTGTCATGATGGCCCTAAGTGTCTCGTGTGACGCACTAAAGTGTGTCATGATACCTCCATGACACACAATTGAGTGCCGATTTTGTGACAAATGTCTGACACACCTTAGTGTGTCAAAATGACCCTATATTTTTTCTCAGGGGGAACGCGTTATGTGTTCGAGGTTTTCGGCAGTATGAAGATGTAGCGTTCAAGGTGGCCACTCTGAGGACTTATAAGAAGATACTCGAAGACCCTTATGTGCAATATGATATTAACTATAGTTATCCAGACAAAGTGTTTTCCATTACAGAGCAATGTCTTTCTCTAAACGTACAAAAGCATTATCAGCTTGTTATTTCGGCTGGTTATTTGTCAATTTTAAGCTTGGATTTTTACGAACACTTTTTATAATTGAAAAACCTCGTGAACTCATGCAAAAATCTTCACTGTGCTGATCGTACAAGATTCCAACAAGATCTACATTATTTAGCTCATCGGTATATTTATAATTTTAAACCACAGACAATTTTCTCGTCTGTTTTTCAAAAAAGGGAAAAATCTTTGCTGGAAGAATTAGGCCGAAATGATAAAATTGTATTTTGCAAACCCGACATAGGCAGAGGTATAGTTATTCTTGATAAAAAGCTGAAATCGTTAATTTCCGATGTCTCAAAATTTAAATTGATTTATTGATCAAAAGAGAAAACTATCCTTCAAAGAGAAGATTAAAAAGTTACTTTTGAGGAATCAAAAAAATTTAATAGCCTAATCCAATGAACTAGACTAACTAGACTAGACTAGACGTATCCCGCTCAAGTCCAGGAATCTTGTTTGTCTGCCTAAAGTGCACAAGCCACACTTTTCTTCGACGTTTCTTAAGGAGGACGTCTAAGCAGAATCACGGAAAGGACTGTCAATTTTGTTGTATGGGATCTAGAACAATAAAATTTGGCATATGTTTGAAATTCTAAAATAAATAGGAGTTGCCATCCAGACTTTTTCCAATTTTCGGAATCATTACTGAGATAATGGGGAAAATGGGTGAAAAATAATTATTTCAAAAGCTATCTCCTCTGAAGTTATTATCGTAAAGCAATGATTTAGATCTCATTGAAGGCGCAGAAATTGCTGCATGGCTGGACATGTGTTCGTTTTTCCGTTGATTTTTCAATGTAGCTGAAAAATAACTTTGAATTTCAAAACAAACCCACGTCTAGCTATGCAGCAAAGTTTTGCGCATTCAATAAGATCTAAATTATTGCTTTACGATAATAACGTTGGAGGAGGTAGCTTTTGAACTTTTTACCTTCAACTGCTCAAGAACCGGATTTTTCTACAATTTTACATTTTTTCATTTGCAAGCTATATTGCGGGAAAACTTGAAGCGGTTGACGTTCTGAAAGCTATCTGAACATTTGAATTTCTTTTCTTGTAAGTTTTCTATTGTTTCTTGAAAGAAGTGGTACCACAGGTATCACAGATACAAATGGAACTGGTATCACAGATACGTCTCACCGCTCCAGGAGCGCCCACTGCGGCGTCCTCCTTGACGCACTCCTCCTCTTCTCCCTTTCGTTTCCTCCTCTTCCGGAGCAAAGAGCGTTGTGTAACATTGCTAGATTGTAAACGAATGAGTTCTGTATCGAAAAGAGCAACGAAACATAATAGAGATTTTCCTGGTTCGTGTCGATTACGGTGACTGTCCAGTTCTAGCAGCTGTTTTTGAATCCACCCCCTTCCCCCTCGTTTCCCACTCTATCGAAGCACAGAAAGTCCTGAATCTTCCTTAGCTTGTAAACCAAGGAATTTTGTATTGAATAGAGAACTAAAAACCACCAAAAATTCAGGGGCGTGGCCCATGCACTTGCTGGTCGGCGTTGGTTGCAATAAAATAAAATTCAGGAATTTTTCGGATTCTGCTAAGACGTTCCCCATAAGTCCATTAACCAAAAACGAGGATACATGGAAAATTCGTCTCAGGTTGTTATCGAGACTACATCATTTAAATGTGCGATTGGCATGATTGTGGCTTCATTTGATACTGTAAGTTTATTTACTAACATTTTTCTGACAGAAACCATCAATATAATTTGATAAGCTTTTTTGTCTTATGAACATATGTGGTTTTGGGGCTTATTAAACTAAGTTGAAACTCTACTTGAACTTTCAGTTTTGAATTCTGTGTTTATTTTTGCCGGTAAATTAGATAAACAAATTGAACGTTTTGTCATAAATCTCTCTTCGGGCCCAACTTTCGCTAATATTTTTATGTACCATTGGGAGCAAAAATGGCTTACGGATTGCCCCAATAGTTTTAAACCCGCATTATAACGAAGATATCTACACATATTTGAATGTAAAAAATTCATTTATTCTAATTCCACGGACAATTAAAAAAGTTCAACTCAACTTATCAAAGCCACCTAAGGTAGCATTTATAGCACTCACCTTGATCTTTACGATGCAAAAAAAGATCTCCCCGATAAGTGAAAAATTGTACGAGATAGTGAGCCCACTTTGGCCCCGTGGGAAGATATGTACGAAGATATGTATATTTGCGATACTTTTATAATATCGTGATAGTAGTCATACCACGGTGTTCAGACTACTTGAGTTCTGAGCATCCTTCCATGAATTTGCCGTAGAAATTGAAAGCAATAATTGTAGGGCAAATATGCAGAGTGGCCTAACCCACAAAATCCTGAATTTTCGGGCAGTGATAAGCAAAGTGGGATAAGCGACAGCGTTTCGCATATGTACTGAACAAGGAATTGCTCGGTCGTTTATGCCACTCTGGCGCAAACAAAAGAGTGGGGCGTCCTGTCTGGCTGTGGCATAATCGCAGCTGCAGGTGCATGTTACCATCACAACGATGAGCTGTTGCATCACAGAGCAGAGTTGCATCATGCGTTCACTAAATTAGTTTGACGGCAAGTTCATTAGCAGGGCTGCTGAAATTGGTACGTTCGTAAACATTTGGTACGTTCTGCTCCAAATGTCACTTTGTTGAAATTGTTGTTCAACGTTAGCCTGAAGCGGCGAATTTTGGTGCGTTTCAAAGATTTTTATAATATGTTAAGATATTAGACCTTACCAATAAATATTCGCCTAACTTTTAGCAATTACTAAACTTTTCATGTAAATGGGAGGTAAATTAAACGAAATGTGTGATCAAATAAAGTTACGCATCGCGTTTGATACCAGTTAGTAATTTAGAACTCACCGCATCGTCACCAGTGTAGCGCTACACTTCTACATTTTAAAGGTTTATGTGCACATTTCATTTAAATATAGTGTTAACAATTTTAATGCAATGCTAGTTTTAAATTTGCTAAAATTGCGTATCCATGACATCGTTTTGTTAACTCAGACTGACAAGCATTTGAGTAATGAGTATGCTTGATATGTTCTGCAGCATTGTCGAGTATTGGTTCGGCTTTTGTAAGTTTGATGTGGCTTATTCCCCGCCTAATTTACTGTCACCTGTCAGTGAGATTGTGAGAGCAAGGTAAGCCGCTGTCACACGGAGATGAAATGGTAACGTTTTATCGTAATCATCTACAGTCAGCGGCACTACTCGAGTCTGTCCAGGGCCACGAAACAATCACATTTCAGCCTTAGTTTGACCGAACTAGTCCTAAACTAAGGCTGAAATCTGACGGTTTCGTGGCGCTAGACAGACCCGAGTACCCAGTCTAACTTTTTCGCCGCCTCTTCGAAAAGTATGCTCACGGTTCGCCGAGTCGTATGCTTATTTATGCATGATTATCGTCACCAAGGCGGCGATATATAGCTGACTTTATCGTCGCCAAAGACCTCTTTTGCCGCGATAATTATCGCCGCCTCGAAAGCATAATTGTGCATAAAGTTGCATGACGGGCGGCTGATGAAATGCATATGTATGCATAATATTGTATTCAATATGCATGTTCACAGCACGGTACACAGACGTAAATACATGTTTTCCGTGCGCCATTATATAAATCCGTGCGTACCGTGAGTGTTTTCAGTCATTATGAAGCACATCCCTTCCATTCGAAGTTATCGCTGCCTCGAATGGATAAATAAGCATAATAAAGCGAAAGGCGACGATAACAAAGCATGATTATACATTATTAATTGACTATTGAAATTAATAGGATTAAATAAATCAATATCGTCACATATTTTATATTTGGTCATCCATTACACACTGAAATCAAGTTTTCAATGAAATATAAAAATTGATCACAGAGAACTTATAAAATATTTCCTTGCTAATAAGTATCACAGAGTTCAGATAAAAAATCAAAGAATAATTCAAAAACTCAAGAAGAAAGTAGTAGGTGCTGAAGTAAAAGACAGTAGTGAACTTGACACATTTCCTGCGAAGTGACCCACCGGTGGTCACTTAGGTGATTTTCATTATGCTGCTGACCCACCTGCAATCACCACCTTATTTTTTATAAATACTTAATGAGAGCTAAATAAAAGCCAGATCCAGTTTTTGTTTGCCGTTTTCAGAGTTGATTACTACAATAATCTTTAAATTTGAATTGAATATTGAACTTCAGTTTAACCCATCGCAGTTAACGCGTTAAAAAAGATGGTCTTTCAACAAATAAAAGCATATATTTCAACAAAAAGGAGGCCTACCCACCATCAGTTTCGGGCCCTAACTTTGTCTCCTTGGGGCATAATCTTTTGAAAAATTTTTGTATTTTAATTTTGTATCATAGTATGAGTTTCACTAATCACAGCAAGAGTCCCCAAAAGAGGAATATTCCAAGCATCATTTAGCTTAGAGAATTATCCGGGAATTTTATGCCCTGAGTATGGTTTCGCGCAGGGCACTCACAATGTCCCCCTAACAGTGTTACTCCCCATGTTTACAATAGTATCACCCTGAGAGGACAAACCTACCCAGAATGTCGAAATTTAAGCTACATACATTGGTGTAAACGCAACATTAAGCACTTATTTCACTGTCTGATTCCACAATTAGATCCGACGAAGGCACTAGCTCAGCTGCACAAGAGATGCTCGGTGAGGGGACAGTGTCAGTTGATACGGTTGTGGTGACGGTGCTGATATTGGAGGTGGTTGCTATTCCTGCAGCCTCTGTAGCACCTGTTCCATGGTGATGGCTATTTCAATCCCAATCCACCGATTCACGCAGGCCTCGTTGCGTGGCGACTTCGATTTCTTTGCGGTTAGTGAACCCACCGGCTGCCAACACTTCTACAAAATATGAGAACAGCTTAGTTCCGTGATTGATAAAGTTGTACCAGTACAATAGTAAATAAACAGAAATTGCACACGAGTTGCAGACTAAAGAATAGAAGAATCTTAGCCAAAGTGCGTTCCCACACAGCGCATACTGCATGCGCATAGAGACAGCAAGTCAGGAAGTTGAAACACTATAGAAGTTCATGATGGAACAAGTAGGTGCTGAAGACAAGGGTAGCAGTAAACTGAAAAAATGACTAGCAGTCGTTAACACAATAAATATCATACTATTTCAACCATTAGAGAGCCATATTTCAAGCTCAGGCCTTAAATTTTCAATCTGGGAATGCTACTTCCCATAGGTACAAATATTTTATCCTTGTTAGGGTACAATTCAGCAGGAAAATGTGTGATCTGTGAGTGACTGGCTTTGCATTCAAAAGGAAATGTAACAATTATAAACACAATAAATCCAGGTGCTCTAGTTGAACATCACGTTATGAATAAAGGAAGGTCAATCTTTAAGTTTCACTTCTTTATGTGCTATACAGAATTTATGGCATTGCAGCTGATTTCATAAGATAATCAAGGAAAATAGATCAATATTAAGAAGAACTACCTATTTCTGATGCACTGGTATAATTTTTTTTATCTTTCAGAGCTTTATTTGAATAGGTTTGTAATCTACATAAAACAAGATTACCAAGGAGGGCAAGAACATTTCTCAGTAAAAACTGCTCACCATGAATGATGCGCATTGCACTGTGGTCCTTGTAGGCAATTTCGACTGCTGCCTCTGATGACCACCAAGTCCTGAGAAGCTGAACTGCATCGCCAGTTCTCTGGTGAACAGTGTGCTTCAAAATACGTCTCCGGACTCTGAAACGCTTACTCGTACATGGCCTTTGAGAGCTACCGGCTGCAAAAAAACAATATTTTCAATAGAGTCATATTTTAGCTAGGTTTTAGCACAAGCTTCATATTCACACTTACCGTGACGTGCACTATAGTCTCTTGACCGAAGATAAATTAAGAAAATGACTACCTGAATGCATCATTGATGTATTTGTTTAATTCAATATTGGTACATTTCTTATTGACGCTTAAAATTTCCTGCCCTCAAACTTGTTGCAAGGTTATGGGCTTTCATGTGAAATGCCTCTGTTTGCCCTTACATAAGAAACTGTTTCTTGAAGTTAATAATTTAGTAAAAACATCCATGAACAATTTATCTTAGATATTTCTTATGTTTACAATACTTCATTCATTCTAAGAAATGGATATTCCCACACTGTAACTCATCCAAACAGTAGGAAATAAACAATAAAAATAACTCATTATTACTGCTTAGATCTAACCTTTATCTAAAAAGTAAAGTTACCTGTGCATAAATAATTATTGTAGGGACTTATGAACAGCATCATCTATGTACGAAATAAAAATCATTCTATTTAACTCACTAATTCAAGTTGCTTCAAAAGAACGTCCAGATCTTCCACTGTCTTAGCTGGTCCAGGTAAGGGCTCGTTACTCGAAGGTTGAGGCTTTCTCACCTCGTCCAATTTTTGTTCAAAGGCAACCGACCAATGCTCGAACTTCTTAATTAAATTTCTTTGACAGTTTATCTGCAAATTCTCCTTTTTGATTGCTGATGCGCTTCAGCCTAGTTTGTAGATCGTTGACATTACTTGCCACTTTGTGTAGCATGCCCATCACTTCAGTGGATGTGCATTCATTCCTGTAGATAACAAAACTTCGTCAACTACAGTATGATATATCTAACTGCCCTGAATTCCAAAGTTATTATGGTTAAACAAGTGGAATACATAATTATTAAATTTCAATACCAAAGAAGTAGTTATGATACAAATCCAGCCTTCCAATGTCATGAAGATTGAAGAAGGTTATGATAATTAGAATGTTAGTATACAATTCAATGTTAATGTGAATGAGGAAAGTCAGGGTAATGGTATCGTACTTGACAGAGGATATCTCACCGTGATGAACTGGGAGGATTACAACTTTGCACCAGTGATGAAACTTGAAACGATGTAAGCTGTGTTTCGATGGTGCTGCGCGCAGAATCATCTTCGGTGGCTGAAGAAGGATAAGCTCCTAGGTATCCTTTTCCCTACATCTGGCTTGCGAATCTGGGATGTTGTGAGAGCATAATGTATGAGAAAAAACATAGCAAAACTAAAACAGAAATTCAGCTATACACCAGAAAAAAAATGAGAAAGTTAAGTAGAGATGAACAGCAGAACTCCTCCTGCTACAAGCTTACAGATGAATAGAAAGACAGTAAATATCAATTAAGAATAATAAATATTGTTTTGCCAATTGATGAAGAGCACAAAGTGACACAGAGTAGAGCAAACAAATTGACATTTATTCTCATAGGCCAAGGTGCTAAGGCTAATCAGTATGCATGTACATGAATTATTTTATATCCAATCTTATATGTAGAATAGACCTATATCTCATAACAGTTGTTGTGTTTAAAAACATTATTTGTGGATGCAAACATATAAAGCAAACCACTCATCTGTACATACATGGAAAGTGTTATTACTAATTACAGGATGTCTAACACATGATAAATAATGGAAAGTTCTTCACTAAACAAAAAAAAAACACACACATTTGAAACACTGCTGCAAACCATGAATATTGCACAACTTATATAATAATAATTTAAATGACATATAATAATGATAAAGGATGCTGGAATAGATTGATATCATTATTACTATTTATGTTAAAGCCTACATAACCCCACAACAAAGGTGTGCCCAAGAGAGGCATGGTGAAGGGGCCATCGAGTATGGACATACGAACACGTTCACGGGGAATCTATGCGCCAGTGTTTTCCCTCATAGCTTTCCCCGCACATACAAACAGCTTTTCAGGAAGAAAGTTCATGCAAGACAACAGTTCAAGGAGAAACTAGCAGGTGCTGAAAAAAACTGGTCTGTAGCAAATCAAAAAATATATATTTCAATAAAAAGAAAGGCTACCAACTTATCAGCTCTGGCCCTTATATTCTGCCACAAGAGGAACTACTTCCCATAAATACAATAGTTGAATCCCCTGAGGAGTAGAAGCTAGATTATTAACCAAATAATTTTTAGTGACAAAGTCACTTAACACTTACTTGAAGTTGCCACGATGTTTGTGACCACATAAGTTCTCCAGTGTGATGGTGCTACACAGTCTCTTATTTTCAACGCTAAATCTTTTGAAGGCCAGTAGCAAAATTTTTTTTATTTTATATAAGCCAGCTTGATGGCACCACCCTATTTGAGTTATGGCTAAATGTACACATTGAAAATTTATTTTTAATCAAAGACATCACTGCGCTTGGTTTAATCTGCAACATAGATCACGGCACAGGTTGACACAGATGTTGTGTTTTCATATATAAAGAATGTTCATCAGGCTCTTTTCTAAGTTCATGTAATGAAAGGACTCAGTGAAGCACGTTCGACATTTAAAGCAGCAAAACATCAAAATGCATTTTTCTTCTTCTGGAAAGAAGTCATGACAGAATACGCATAGAAGAAAAATTGTTTATTTTGATCTAATTACCAATAATCAAGGACCAAATGTTGGAAAATTGATCATTGTCCTCTCTTTCACAAATACCCTTACTTTTTCTAAATAAAGTGATACAAATATGATGCAATAATATGAGAGAAATATGTAATTTTGGTAACTTCCAGTAACAATCAGCTGGTTTTAATTAAGATCTCCTGCACTTAGAGAAGAATTTTTACACACATCATGTACAGTGTATTACTGAAAAGATTCTATACGTAAAGAAATATGGCTTAACCATGTAAGTACTTAACATGCATATTTCTTTCCAAGAAATGTATTTTCACACTATGGATTTTAATCAAATTGGAAAACATTGTGATATGCAATAAGTGGCAGCTTCTATATAAAATACTATTTTTTGACAGAAAAAGAATTACATTTGCCAAAGCTAAAAATTGGCCAAAGCTGAACAGTAAAATCAAGCACTAAAAATGATCAACAAATCAAGACTTATTACACATCAATTAAAACTGTAAAAAACTAAAATGTTTCTTTGATGTGATCCTCAGTCATTGTATATTACAATTATTGCTTAACACAATGTATTAACAATCAAGTAGCAAGATTATTGCCCCTCAATTGGAAACCTTTTTCACCCATTGTTTGAATTATTAGATAGACTTGTTCCAAAAATGTTTTAACAAAGATTTTACTCTGAAACAGTCTAAAAATATTTACTAACAAAACATAAATTTTTTAATAAAGTTACAATATTTTCAAACTGCAAGTGACACAGTAAGGCACAAAATAAAGAAAATTTAGAAGGGCAATGTCCCAAATGTGCGATTCAAGCTATTTAAAAACAACCAATTGATCAATTTCCATTTTCGTAGATTTTTACAATATTGATTTCCTCAAGTGGCTTCATTGATAACCAAACCTGACATAATACTACTCAGATCCCAGGCAAAGAAGCTCACACTGAGCACAAGTGGCAACAAAAAAAACTAATTTATGTAAATGAAAGGTATCAAATTGTTTTATGCAATGACAATTTAAATCTAAAAATGTAACTTCTCACAAAACAAGCACAATTTAGATTTCTGTTTTACACGAGTATATTTAGTCGTTCAAAATGTTGCTTGATACATGTATTTAACACTGTATGCTGACTTGCACATCAAAAATTCCTCAAATTTATCCACATATATTGACAAATAACACCATAGAACTTCAATAATAGTTTTACCTAATTTTTCCAAATACAGGGGAAGTACTATTTATCTGAACGACGTTTATAGAACACAGAATTCAAAACATTGTCGTACATTATTCAGCCTGCCTACTAGTACACCGCTGTCTCAAGATTTTGAATGTAAAATTAATGGCAGGCTGTGAATCACAAAACATTTGCTTACAGAAGCACTTCGTTTTTTGGGCACTGCACCTGTCATTTCAGCAAAAATGCCACGATTCAACTGAAAGTCACGCTTCTATCTTTCGATATTATTTACGCTCAAATGTTACCTAACCTCAGACTACCAACAGCCATCGCAAGAGCCAAATGAACTTAAACTTGTAATTGAGGGCCAACAGTGTCAGGTTAAATGTAATCCTTCTTTGCGCCATTTTCACAAGTACCAACCTTCGAAAATATCAAAACAAGACTCAATCAGAGCTGCCAACAGAATCATCCGCAGATGGCTTGCAATTCCAGCAGTTTCATATATGTATCATAAGTACAGTAAAATAATCTTGAAAGAATGAATTTTTGTGTATTATTGAACTTGATCTCGGACATTCCTCGGAAACAAAATTACTAAGTATGGTTATGTATAAATTTTTACAACGCTGAGTCATGGTAAATGCACTGCAAAAATTTTATCAATACCTAACAACATTCTTCAAAACTTTCTGATTGAAACAAGTTTACTTGATTTCAAGTCAAATCATAATTGCACGGCAAAACAGACAGTTCAAAAGGAGCATTGTGAACTATTATCCTGAAAACTTGACTATCTTTTAAAACGTAAACGCATAGCTGAAATGGAACCCGAGGTGGGATTTTTTTGTAACCTAATTTAAGAAACGTGGCACTTGAATGAAATCTGTGACATTCCTGTTCTTGATTCAGGCAAACTTTTATCTAATGGATTCCTTATTTTAATTTTTCTCCTGTTGCTCAACTTGGTAGCAGCGTATTTAACAATTCAAAATATAACAATTGAATGTGAACGTTTGCAAAAAAACTACTCGTTCACTTCCGGATTCCAATGGCATATATAAATATATATTAATATACATAAATATAAATTAATATATATATATATAAATGTTTATATATGATGAATATATTTGTACATATATTTTATATCAATCTGCAGATAGTAATCAAAAAACATTATAAATAGTTGAATAGCTTTAGACAAATGCAAATTTTCTCAGAAAACCAATTCGGCCCGTGTTATAACTAGACGACCTACCACCTCACAAGTGTTCAGAAAATGAAGTAAGTTCCTAAGTTTCGAGTATTACGTGTATTTACTTGTATAGAACGATTCAATACTTGCCGTGATTTCAATATTAAAAACTTGTAATGCAGTGTCACTCAACTCTTATACCTCAAGGTTAAAATTCGAATTTGGAAGTGTATAGTACTCCAACTTTTGAACAGGCGAAAGAATAGCTACGTCGCAGTTTGAGCATTTTTCAATTACGATTTGCTTTACGTTAAAATTATCTGACTGTAATTCCGAAATTCATTTTTTCCAAAAGAAAAACAGTA
>JACJUY010006419.1:0-60561 GCA_014220935.1 Platorchestia sp. MABIK | reverse complement strand
TTATATACAACTATAGAAAACCATGAATTAAGAAGTATGCTGTTTTATTTTATAATCTGACATGAAAACAAATAATGTAATGTAGATTTTATTCTTGCTGAGTTATTTTCAAACAAAATATTTAAAAAAAAAAAAATATTCACGTTTTTTTTAGCCATGTTTTTTTTATAATAAAACACGTTTTTTATAAAAAAAACAGAACGGTTTTTTTTGAGTCACATCTCTAAACAGTACTCGTATAGACATGAGAAAACTATTAACACGTTGCAAACCTTGTAAATAGTTTGTAAATGTTTGTTCACAGAAGCAACACATGTGTGTGCAATATTGTGAAATGAATGTAAAAATTTGAGCCGCGCGGTCGCACTTGCAGTTTGAATTTTGTTTTGCACTTTTATGCAAAATGTTGTATACAAATTTATACATTGAGCGGCGATATAAATCGATAAATAGAATAGCCGCCTTTTCGGCGATAAAATCGCTTGAACGGTGGAACACATCATTTTTTTGCATCTCTATGCAAAATTTTGTATAAAAATGCATACATTGAGCGGCGATATAAATCGATAAGAAGAATAGCCGTCACTTCGGCGATTGTATCGCTTGGGCGGCGATAAACATGCATGCTCCGGCGAAAAGGTTAGACTGGGTAGTGCCGCTGGCTGTAGACGATTATAACGAAACGTTATCATTTGGTCTCCGTGTGACGGCGGCCTAATGCAGTGACTGAGTGGAATGAGTTCCTCATTGTGTTTGGTCGCGCATTGTTTTAAAAACTAGTGTTTTGTTGCTTTTTATTGTTCTTCAATCAATAAGCCGTGAGAAATAATGAGTTTTAAGAATGCGAATCTTGAGTATTCTTCCGAGAGTGAGGACAGTGATGTGCTAAGACAGAAACAGAAAGTCTAATATGAACGGTAAATTTCATTAAAATTACAAACGGTTGAAAATATTCATCGTGGCTACAAGTCAGCAAACTTAACTCCAGCACAGGGTATTGCAAATTGTGCAATATTTATTGTGAGATAGCCGGCAGCTTAAGTCAAATAAAAGGACTCGAGAAAACTGATAAGCGTAAAAGCAATGCGAAAGTTGATGGCAAATTGATTAAAGTCACTGATTTTGTGAGAGGTAAACCGTCAGATCACCAAAACAAAGTAGCATCCGCAAAACTAAAATTGTGTGTCTCTATTGCCGAACATAACCTACCCATTGCTCGTTAAATAATTGGCCTGTACTCATTTCTGAGGTACGTTCTGACTCAAAATTAGAACAAAAACATCATGAGCGCAGATACGAAACTAGAATTTTTTCATATACAGGGTGGCGCATAAGTAACGCACAATTTTACAAAATTAATAATAAATAAACTATGAATGGTATAACGATAGGGTTAATTGCAAAACAAAGAGGAACTCTAAAAGTTTATTTACACGTATCCCGTCAACAGATACCCAGTGTATATTGTGGTAATAAATCTTAAAAATATACCTTCAAAAGGGTGCGTAACTTATGCGCCACCCTGTATAATAGATCCTGACTCCTGATATAAACAACCTGAACAACCTGGTATATAAAATAAGTACGACGAAGTTCTCCCTTATTATTAACGAAACAACAGATGTTTCTATTTTCAACCATCTTGCAGATCTTCTGGTTACCACTATTTTTCTATATACGTAAATTGCATTTTGACAGTTTTTTGCAGGTTCCAGAGAAGCGTCACAACCATACCCCACTGAATTTTCAGAATAGAAAACATTTCATTATACTATAAATGGCCACAGAGCGTGCAAGGTAGTGTTTTGTTCTATACTAGGAATCTCACCATAGCGTGTAACTTATGTAATCAGTAAAAAGTAAACGCTGGAATTGCTTTGCTAGATAAAAGAAACAAGCATGTACCTGCTAAAAAATTTTTACCTGAGATGAAAAAGAAGTGTCAATAATTTTTAACAATTTCCCAAAGGACAAATCCCACTCCAGTGATAGCCCTAAATTATATTTCAGTCCTGATCTTACCTACCCAAAAATGCATACATTGTACACGGAGAGAAATCTTGATCATGCCGTCAACTCGTTCGTTTTCCTGACAGAACTAAAAAAATGCAACGTAGGAATACAGTTGCCAAAGAAAGACACGTGTGCTAGATTAGATGAGTTCAAGATGAAAAATAAAGCTAATCTAGGTGTTGAAGAGAGAAGAAGTAGATATAAAAAAAGTCCATAAGGAGCAGATTACACGTGTTGAACTTGCCTGCAAGGAACTAAAGGAAACAGAAGAGGAATGTCACCAGCCTATGGTTCCCGCCTACTGTGCATTACGTTTGACCGGGAGGAAACTCAGCCGATTCACTACCTCAATACTTCTGTTGCTTTTTATACAGGGCAAATGTGGTTGTACAACCTCGGAATAAATCCATGACATGATATGGGTCACATTTTTGTCTAGCAAGAGATCGAAGAGAAGCGAGGAAGTTGTGAGATCGGTTCTTCTGGTTTAACTTTCCTACAGAAAAAACATCTTCATAATTACGACAAGATTCATACATTCTAAGACTGTTGTGGCGTACTAAACCGCAATAAAAACATTGTCGCTTCCTTCATGTTGATCTGTATGAGTTCTCACATGAAGGACAAGTTTATCGATGTCCCAAGCCCCAGTCATACATCACGTTTTGGACGGTCGACATACAAGGAAACAAATTTAGCTGGTTGAAACTGAAATGGCTGAAAGTTTCCCAGAAAAACGAGTGCTTAATGCACTACAAGTATTCCAGCGATCACCACAAGGAACTTGGTACTATTGACTTCAGCAAACGCAACAAGCTTTTTTGTTATCTTTTATCATCCGTCGCTGAGAAATGATTTAATTTGTGTTACAGATAGAGGAGTGAAAAATATTTAGACTGTGTCAAATATTTAGACGTGTCAAAATCCACTGAAAACATTTTGTAATCATTTTGCTTGTTTTCTGTGTAGATAATGGTGGATTGCAGTATTGGGATTTCTCAAACTAAAACTAAGAAATAAAATCTTTATCACTCTAATCCTTTCGTAACGTGTCACTAGAAGGAAAAGATACGATTGTGTTCACTATTCTGTACAAGAAAATATTGTAGATCTCTAACCAATCCAATTATTTGCCTTCTCTTTACTTACGCATATGCTTCACCGTAGTTTCAAATTGTTAAACACTTGAAGTTAAATTTGTTTTCATATATTATTAAACACCTGCATGCACTATACGCCATAAGAGTTGATTAGAGAGGGTGTTCCAGAACAAGAGGTACAAAATTGAACACCAAGTAGAAAATGACAAAGTAAGCACTTTTTCTTCTATGAAATTTGCCAGCAAAAATTTCGGTTTTAAATTATTAGCTGTTTATTATTTTAAAGGATGAAATTTTATGACACAAGTACTCGCATTATTTATTCTGAATTTACGCTTCAAACACTTCTATTTCATGAGAGCTAAGAATAATAAAATTTAGTTCTAGGGACATCCGGTAAATTGGTTTTAGCGAGGACACTAGCAGATCCTTGTTGATGCTACACCCATTAGATCTGAAGATCTCGTGGCCAGGATTGCTCTGCTGGGGAGATTTCTGAAATGTCCGACGTGTTTCCTAATATCCGGTTGTCGCTAAGACTAAGATGTAAAAAGTGCATTTATGGAACTCATTTCGAACAATTTTATGAAGTAAATTCAATATAAATATCGCTAGTAGTTGTGCCATTAAATTTAATTAATCCGTTAAAACAAAAACATCTATTATCTCAAAAACCTGAATTTTTTGGAAAACTTCTTAGAAGAAAAAGTGTTGATTCAGCCATCTTTTACTACGTGTGTAATATTGTATTTCTTCTTCCGAAACACTCTGTATATTCAATTTGGGTTCAATCAAAGACCATGATTAAAGTAGTCAATAGAAAAGCCTTAATCTGCTGTTTAGGCCACTCTGCTTCAGAACGCATGGCGCGGTGCAGCGGGACAATACGTACGCGCTGCTGGTTAGACCACTCTGCCTGAAGGACATCTACGCCGCTTGGTGGTGAAATGATTGCTTAGCCCACTCTGCCAGTTTTGACCGTTGATATGTGGGTTAGGCTACTCTGCATATTTGCCCTCAAATTATTGTCTATAATTTTTAAATTCCTAAATCGCTAGAACAGATAGCACTTTTAAATCCTCTGTTTTTTTCGGAAATCCACTTTTACTGAATTGGGTTTAAAAGCATTGTCATTTTTCACAACTATTTGCTTAAAATTAATACCATCAAGACCTTATTGAATCGAGCACATAACATTTGTTCAAACTGTGTGAACTTACACTGTGAATTTTTTTTCTTAAATAAATGTTCCGTCAAAACGGGTTCCCTCCATCTATAGTGAACTATTTATTAATTAAACCAAACATTTGAATGAAAAATATTTATCGACCAATTCTTGTTCCAGAACCGATGCAACGACTTTATTGTATTTACCGTCTTTTAGAGATTTTACTGATAAGATGTCAAAAGATTTGAAGATACTTTTCAAACCCTATTTTCCTGCCGTGAAACTATGTGTTATCACTGTTAATTCTCTGCAAGTTGTGTCATGACTCCGCTACAAGGACGTGATTCCTAAACGAATGCGGGCATCCCTTGTCTAAAAGTTTAGTTGTGTATAGTGTACATCTAGCTATGTTGGAATGATGACTTTGCCATTCTATATTAGGATTACCCAGCACCGTAGAATCGGCTACCGTAGTGGAAGAAATTTTGAAACATCTGCCTCACTCGTTAGCCTTCAGTGAACTGTGCTGCACCCTCATAGCATAGGACGATTTTAAAATTTTGTGTACTGCCAAGAATGATTTAGACTTGCGCATTTTAGACTCCCTATACATAGCTAAAGAAAAATCCGTTCTTAATAGTGGAAGTAGCTCATGTCCTTTGGAAACTTATCTTACATTTATAATGAAAACGTGGTGTATTTAGATTTGACTGAATGTTTCATTTTTCATGTTTTAAGATTGACTTACTGAAGATGGAGCTGGTCTCCGAAACGTTTTGCAGAATGAATAGATTCCTTCTAGATATTTTTAACATATCCCTTGTGAAACTCTGAAAATATGAATTCAACATTAAGGCAATCGAACGGTTTTTTGTGGCCAAAAATCGAAAATGAGATTATTGCATGAAAATGCTCCTGAGCCCTTCCTCTATCACGTAGAAACATCATTTGTCCCGTGTTGGCAACCCAAGCCGCCATTATCCCCCCCAAATTGCCCCTCCCCCAAAGACGCGCTCAGAGAGACCAGCTGCGGCTCTGCTTAACTGCGATTGGTTGCTCGAAATTTTTTTCCTTTGTTTTTACACAACTGTCCTTTCATTAGCGAGGTTTAGTGGTCTCTTGAATTTCTTAGTGAGGGGTTTTGTGCTCGTACGTCCTGTGAAATGCCCAGAATATCAAATGCAGCAGTCCGCTCTGGCCGGAGACTCTTTTTAGATTTTTAGGGGGAATTCTAGCTACAATTTTTCACCTACGAAGAGGGTATGGGTAAATTACCAAAATTTTATGGGCTATATATGTTTATTCGAATGTTATAAACAATCTGTGAATACCTCAGAGCTTATTTAACTCCGGAAGTATTTCGTTTTGATTCTTGAATATTTCTTAGGGAAAAACCGTTCGGGTCCCCCTGCTCTTTGCAGCAAGTATTAGTGACTTATTAGCGATAGTGCCTTATCACAACTATGGAAGACTTATCTAGATTGTTTTAAACTTATTAGTGGTGTATTAGTTTGCAGGTTTTGAAGAAAAACAATAGTGTGAAACTGGGTGTCATGTGCGCTCTTGTGCTCGGAATCTTAGAACGCCATTTTCTCAGAACAAGTCTTTTAGACTTTGCGGCTCAATATCTCGTAGAATTTTTCACTGATCGGGAAGATCTTTTTGCATCGTAAAGATCAAATGAGTGCTATAAATGCTACTTTAGGGGGCTTTGACAAGTTGAGTTCAATTTTTTTAATTGTCCGTAGAATTTGAATAATTGAAATTTTTACATTCAAATATGTGTTGAATTTTTGTTTTAGAGCAAAAACAAAACACCTAAGGTAAGAACTGTAGATATTTTCATTGTGAATCGAACAAAAAAACTAATCGTCTCTATGTCAGATATTGGCTGAGAAATAGCAATTTAAAAAAAATTTCGCTTATGGGGAGGGGGGGGGAGGAGGGGTATGGGTAAATTCCAAAAACTTTATGAGCTATAACTGTCTATTCAAAGGTTATAAACATGCTGTGAATATCCGAGAGCTTAATGTAAACAGGAAGTATTTTCTTTCGTTGGTGAAAAAATTAATTGCAAAAAGCGTTCTTCGTTTTCAAGTTATGAAACATAGTAGTTTTGTAAATTCTAATTTAAGTTTTCTCTAACTGGAAATTTTTGGGAAAAATTTCTATGAATCTTTCCCTAAATTTTTCACTTTTCCTAATGGCTTCATTTTATCATTTTCTACTGTATAGTGTCACGTTACCCAATAGGTATTCAGCTTTTATTTACGTTAGCGTTAAATTCGCACAGAACTTGTTATTGAAATTTAAGCATCATCTGTACACACATATATTGGTGTGTTTAATGGTATTAGAGGGTAGTCATTTATGACAACAAACGACGAGGGACAAGAATGGGTGCTTGAGAAAAACCAAATTATTTTACATGATTGGGAATAATTTGCTTTATAAGCGGACTGCGTGAGATCAATTCGGTAAGTAACTTTCGAACCGTTGTGCGTCTAATTCCACGTTCATCATTTTTCGTAAAAGTCGCTTTAGCAAAATGCGAGAACGTTCTCATGCCTGTTTCCGATATGAAGTAAATTTCGGAGCTATACTGGTCATAATAATGAATTGAAGTTTGACAAGTAGAACTTGAATAAATGTTAGCAGCATGGGAACGCATTCACCTCAAATATTCATTCAAATTTTAGCGAAATGTGAATTTTATTTTCAAATCCCACCGAAGTATCTACGGCTTGCGATGGTGGTGATCATGGCAAGCTTGCCCCAGTGATGCCTCAAGCGAGTTTTTACAAAATTGAGCAATCTATTTTTAAGTTTTCTTTGACTGGACTTGTACGAGTATGAGCATCAACTATTGACATAATATGGAAAAATTTGTATTTACGTATTAAAACGTGGTGATGGTGACAGCCTGATTTATTGAGTACTAAATTTAAATGAGAGATTTAAGTTTGTGTAAGTGCGTTTTAACAAATATCCCGACGCCTGAGCCAGTAGAAATAAACTTACAAATCCAACCATTCATTAATAACAGATTAGTGACCGAATGATAAAAAATGTATCTATGTTTTGAATGTGATCTTATTTTAAACTGCTCATTTAAAAGACATTGACGGATGCCGCTGAAGAAGAAGCTAAAGCAAATGTGTTGTGAGCTAGCAGAGCTTGAAATCCTGTTGCATTTGTAATTGGGTCTATTTAGAGTTTAATGAAATTTCTACGTATTATTCATGCCAAAATATTATCATAGGTCATTAATAGGTTTAATTCAAATAAGGATATTTCAAGTTGAAAAATAGATAGCTGAAAGCTGAAACATTTACTGAATTTAGTACGCTTTGAAAACGCTTTGTGACATCATGTACAAACCTGTTTTACGTATGCCTGATAGCCCCATCAGCTTGTAACTGATCAGTGCGAGTTAATAATAGGACACTCTCACATGAAATTCGTCATAAATACCGGATGAAAGGTTGAAATATAATTGTATATTTGACCTAGAGTGAGTCTAAACGTAGGTTTCAACGGAGGTTTTTTTAAATTTTAATCATAAGTCTATGCTTAAAATTTGTGTAACTTGAGAATATCGAAAAAATATCAGATGGGTTTTTGGCATTTTGAATCAAAATTTGTTGAAAATCAACTCTTCAGATCATGACAATCCAAATATTGCAGAATTATGGGCTGCCCAAAATGAAAAGCTAGTTTACGTTCCTCTGTTGGTTTTGACTAATTGAAATACAAAAAAAAACGTTCACACGATTAGACAAAATTTTTAGTGTTTGTATAAAAAAGGTCATTTATAACTTTTTAGGATTCGAAGAAATTCCCTAAGAGGAAAAAAGTTGTAAGTGGATGATACAAAAAATGCTTTTCAAAATACGCAGCTCACGTAACGATAGCATCACCTCATGGAAAATGAGTTATGATACTTTTTCGTAACTCAATTTAGGTTGGGTTAAGGTATATAAGTTTGGGTTAGGTCAATTTAAGTTATTATGGTTCATCGGAGGGCCCAAGTAACAAATTTTAGCAGTTTAATTTAATACCCCCAATCCATAGAAGAGTATAGCAATTTTTCAGCCATTTTATATAAGCCATTTTCGACAAATAAGATTTGGAAATTTAGAAATGAGTGTTGAAGACACGAGCACCAACCCCTTTTGCCTGAGGTTGAGCATGAACAAAACTTAATTAACAAAAAGTATCTTTGTTCGTGCGTCATGGAAATGGATACTAGTTGTGTAGCTGTGACGTTCGATCAAACTCGCAGTGTCTTTCACTTGGTACTAGGACATATCCGATAAATTGATGAAGAAAAAACAGCCAATTTTAACTTCGGAACAACTATAGGCATTAGGGTGGGTCGAAAACAAAAGTTTTTGATATTCAATTATCAGGTATCATAAAAATTTGTTACATATTAAAATATCATACTCTGCTGAATTTTATCAACATCGGTAACTATTTCGAGGTTCCGAAATGCATCTAAAGTTTCATATATCTAACAAATTTCACATATACTGAGATTTTTCATTCATAATATTTTAAATAACACATAATGAGAATAATAAAAAACAAATAACAATAACGATTATCAAACATCAGAATACACATCAGTGCAACAACGTTCAGAGAGTGTGGAACACGTTTTGACGTCCTTCAGAACGAGACGGGCGGAAGCGTCTCGCGATTTGGCAGTTGGCTGCTTGCAATGCTATCAATGTACTGCTAACGTGAGTGTCGCTGCTACCACGCTTACCTCATTTCATTTCCCCATATTTGGCTTAGTTGTCGACTCCAAGTACACACAATTACCTAATTACGGAAACGTTTTTAAAGCTGTGTTACATGAAAAACAACAGATACAACTTCAAACAAAGAAAGGCGCGACTAAAAAATTTGCAGAGCTATCGCAATCAGAATCTCCGAAATTTATGGTGATGCTTCAATTCCGTCAGTTTCCGTTAAACACATTGGTGACCTGATTTTTTTTATCATAGCAAGTATCAAATGTTGATGAAATCACACAAGGCTCACCATAATGAAATAAANACTTCGGCGATAAAATCGCTTGGGCGGCGATAAACATGCACGCTCCGGCGAAAAGGTTAGACTGGGTTATTTTTCATTTTGTTGCTAGAAGTTCCGTATCCTAGGTAGTTCCAAACTAGTCTCTTACGATGAAATACCATTAGCGTTAAATTATTTCTCCGAAAATTCTTATTAAATTACAAGACCCCAAATCAATTTTCTCTATTACGTGAGATATTATCCTTCCTACTTCAATTCACAGTAAAATCCTAATTTTTATAAATGGTTTCCAAGTTCTTGAGTCTAGATTGTTAATGAAACGAATTGGCAAAGCCGTTGCTCAAGATGAGCTTCGAGCTTAATTAATAATATTGAAGCAGAAAAATTCACTGCGTTCAAAACGAACATTCTTCATGTTCGAAAAAATTACCTCAAGACGTTCCATCATCCAGTTAAAAAAAATTTCTCGAGTCCGAAAAACACCCGCATTTGTGAAAACTCTTTTATTCCCTTAACATTTAATTTGTTTAGCATAATTCCTAATCACTGAAAATGCACGCTAAGGTATTTTAGCATCCCAACAGCAAGTTTTGCGGTTGAGAAGTCACCGTCTGATGTCAAGTTGAATTTCATCAGTCACTGCTCGGCCGCAGATCAAAGGCGACGTTCAAGGCTCGTGTGTCTCGTTAGATCTCAAAGGAAGCTGCAACAGCAACAGCCTCCGTGCGGTGTGGCGGCTGCTCCGACACGTAAGAACTTCAGTGCCGGCCAGCACAGCTACTCACCCAAGATTTATAGTCCCACGAGCGATTCATCTCGATCAGACTGTGTTTTGCCTCCCTAATATTTCATCGCACTGCAGACTTGGATGAGACGTTTTTACGGTCTGCCAAAAAATTTGAAAATAAATCCCTCTTTGAGGAAAATTGCGTGATGAGAAACGGTAAAGAGCTCGAAGTTTCATTCTATGTAATGACTACAATACCTTTGACGTAAAATGTGTCAGCAAATCTGTGTCATTTTAAGAAGACGGCAGGAGCAGTCACTCCCACTCTCACAGATCGCATTTTTTATATATGTTTCTTTGTTGGCTCTCCAGTATGGTTTCATTCTATTTGTTGGTTCAAATACTCTCATTTCTCCAGCAATCACATAAGTTTCTTTTTGAATTTCAGTGATCTTCAATTACTCATGCTTTCGACAGTAGGTCTCATTCTCAATTTTCTTAGTAGCTGTTCTCCCCGTTTCATTCTTTTTCTAGAGTTCTTTTCCAGGAGACAACCATTCATGAATAAATGAGGTATTGAGTTGAAAAGGAACGATGGTTGAGTAGAAATGGGAGTTCTCACTTAATATTGACCATCACATGGAGTTGATGAGGTAGGGAAAATATTCTGCTGAACGGAGTATACTAATCGTTGTCAGTAACTTTTGCGTGATTTAAGAAAATTATATTGCATTATTTTCAACGTCGCGTTAACGAGATGACGAACATTCCCCTAAAACAAATTAGTGTTTGTGCTTTTCAGTCTGTCGATGAAAAACGGACTCTGCCTTTCAGTGTGTGGCGTAATGCAAATTATTTTAAATTTAAAAGAAAATGTGCAATATTGTCCCTAGATAACATTACAAAATCAAACCTGATTAACAATTGGCTGTATTAAAATAATATAATAGTTTTAGAGCGTTTTTCATGTTGCATCATCTTGAGTATAAATTTTACGTTGAATCAATAAAAATAGCATTAGCATATTGGCTGAAATAAAATATGAAAAGTTTAACTAGTATTTATAAGCAAAATACTTGGAAAGATCAGCCAGACAAGTAAATTTGTAGACAAAAAGTAATTCATTTATGCCTTTATCTCACTCATCCACTGTAACATTTTCGGCAGCATAGGTTAAGATTTCGAAAGATGAACCAAGTTACGATAATCTTTTTCAAGCTACTAATACCATTCGCACAAAATGCTCTCCGAGTTGAAACAGAAAAATTATTAGTGCATGACCAAGTAGAAAAAATAATTTTACTAGATTCAGCTTTGTAAAAAAGAAGAAAACACTAATCCACTGAACGTAGGGAGAAAATACCCCATCAGTTTTCATCAATTCATCGGAGCGTTAGCGACAAGCCAAAAAATACAAAGACTTAAAATAAAGAGGTAGGATAGCGACAATGCTGAATGCATGGTATGATGTACAATTTTTGGTTTTAGTGATGAATTCCTGATTTTGCTTTAGTGTTCTAGTGATGGCTGTAGAAATTTCGAATAAACGTAGCCCAAATAGAAGCGACTTCAGCTCTGTGCGCTGCCCTCAAGGAGTTAGATATCACTTCAGGTTGAAGACAGCTTGTCGAGACCACATTTATTTCTATCTGCACGAAACGTCATAAAACAACGCCCAACTGTCAAACGCAAATATCTTTCTGAGAGAAATCTGGGTTACTGCATATCTTTTCACAGGACTTGCTTATATTTAGAGTCTTCGCCAGGCTCGAGGAACTAATCAAGGGCTTTAAGAAAGTTTGTAGAACCGGCAGACATGTTTTTGTGCGAGACAAAAACGATAGCTGATACCCGTTGAAAAAATATCGGAGTGTTTGCACGTCTTGTAGACATCTGCACTATAGAAAATACGATGCTGCAAATAAGATTAGAATTTTAATGTTGTATTTTGATGGTAGAAGGGATTTGACGCTCACGATGCTGAACACAGAAATGTCGGAGAAAGCGGCATGGAATGTTGGTGTAGCCGGATATCAGAAGATAACCTAATATTTTTACAATTCAATGCTCTGGAAGCTTATAATTTTTGAAGCCGAAATTAACACAGTTTATTCACGCACTAAGAGAAGAGTTATCACTCAAGAAAGTACATGAAAATGATTCTGAATTAAAAATATAACATAGTAAACGCTTTATCATAGCTTCAGAATTGGGTTTTAAAAGTGAAGATTTTCAGACAGTTTTTCTCAAACACAAATCTATTCGACCTTCATGAACAGCGCCTCTGAAAGAAATTCCACCGAATGTTACCTTACATCATTTTAGACTTTAAAAACGCAAAAAAATTTTCGTGAATGTCGCAACGAACAAAACCCTTTCTATCCCATACGACGCTTGAAATTTGAGAGAACAAACTGCCGTTTGTTCAAATTCAACCGTGGCAGTCAGAAAATAATTCATACCATACATAAGGCAATTGTCACTAAGCACATAAAGTCATAGTGCACTTTTTCCGCCCTCTGTCAGTGTGAAATATCAAACCAGCCCCTAGGTGCTAGTATATTTCTGTGCTACATATATGTATGTCTCACGAGACTCAAAACCATTTTTCACAATATAAGCTTGCTCAAGGAGATCGCCAGAATATCTCCAGAGCGTAGAAAGTATGGTAGCTCCTCTGCCGACACTCTGAGCTGCAGAAGTAGCTGTTCAGAAATACTTCACTCAACTGATCAGCAGCTAAGTAATTCATTGCGAAGTGTATGAGATGCTAATGCTCGAAATAATCAGCTGTGAGTCTACGTAGAATTTTGCCCTCAACTTTCAGAGGCTTAATGCTCACACTTCGAGCTTATAAAATTCATCTCGCACTTCTTGAAGCTCACCTGACCATCTTCATATTAATTCAGAATCATATAAAAGAGCGAGCTGATGAAATTCTCTTCTCAGGAGATTGTCCCCACGAGCCGTTTTTGCTCGCCTTCCGTCCCAGTGGCGATAAGGCAGCTTCAGGCACTGGGAAATTTAATAATCAGCTTCATTTCTCAGAAATAAGCAATACTTTCAAATCGAGAGTTTAATAATGGTGAACTCTCGTCTACTGCCAATAAAACTCTATACCTTTCTCGAAGAATTTGACTCGATGAATATTGAGAGGCGCGATTTTCCCATTCTTCCGATTTGAGCCGAGTATAAGGCGTTTCATCTTCCTTCAAATCTGTGAAATATTATTAAGAATGATAATAATACAATATAAAGAAGATTCTAGCTGAACTTAGCAGCGTGAAGTTATCGCACATGAAAAGTAGATTGTTTTCTAATTAAAAGGAAAATAGTCAGCAGTTACGTTCATCCTATTCAAATTTTATGACTGGATGAGCAAATGAATGACTTTTAAATCATGTACAGTATACACACAGGTATGTGATCTTTCAAGGCTTGCATTTTTATTGTAAAATTGAATATCCGAACATCCCATACTATATATTTATTTAAAAGCACACAAGAAAATAAATGTGCACCTTTTCGTGGCGAAGTAGGGCAGCCTGTTCACTGGGAGCTGTACATGAATGAATAAATGCTGATGCAAATTTTATACCTTCACTCCCCGTTATCTTGAGTTTTTATGTCACTTTGGAACCTAGGTCTAACAAAATATTTTTCCTACCCTTGCATCTTTTATGACCTTAGTTCACTCTTTAAATATTGAAGAAAATACTTACCTGGCGGAGAGTAAATGTAATTTTCGAAATCTCCATGAAAAATCCCATTAGCTTCTGAAAAATAATTGCAAGTGAACTGAAACGAATTCTTTCAACAAATTATCATCCCCACATGGGCCAAAACCATGCTAACACAGCAATGAGCTGCAGCATCTATGTAGACACACGACAAAATGTAAGAAATCATTTGACCAGGTCACATTCTGTGTTCAGCAGATGGTTCAAACTAATTCCATAAGTACCTCATTTTGCTGATTTTATTTAGATTGATGTTGAATAATATTCTGTTCTTTGGTTTAAGATTTAATTTCCATTCAAACTCTTATTTAACGGAAGAATATTTTTCAAAGTGGTTGCTTTACTTTTTTTATAGATGCTGAATTGTTCTCTTAAAGTAATGGCAGTCATTAGAAACACTGGTGGAAGTATAATTTTTATTTAAACACGGAAATGTTTTTTCTTTTCCTTTCACGCATCAAAATTTAAAATATTAGAGCCCTTCAAATATCCGAATAGATTTGTCATTCCATTCTTATAATCTTTAAAGAAAAACAATTGCTTTGCTATCTGACAGTATGAGTCTCAAAATTGTAGCATTTATTGCCCTAAAAGTATTTTTCCATTTTCGAATCAAAAATAATACAAAACTTAAGTTTGTGTAGCAAACTTGAGTCGCGTTTTCAAACTGGTCATCATTCTGTCATGTGTTAAAAACACTTAATGAGTTCGGTCGGGCACAGTTGAATAGATTTGAGATAGAGCGTCAGAGCACTACATGCGACGCAGCTCCACAAAAAATACCTTAAGGAATTATGGTGTCTCCACCTTCCGCGAAAAAGCTGGGCAAACCGTTGATGAATGCCAGCCGTGACTTCAAACGTTTTAATTAATTATTCAGGCTTTAAATAGAGAAAATGATTAAAATTTGTTATAATTTTTCTCAAACAAACGTACTGAACAATACGATGAGTGCTTTTATTATATTCCTAAGTCAAAATGTGACCTTGTCGAGTTTCATCTCTAAATTTTCCATTGCCCTTTTCTGTGTCAAAAACATTGATAACAAGACGAAGATTCAGATTTTGTCTTTGACGAATACTAGGATTTGATGTAATCACTAAACCAAGCTAGACAGTGACTTAAAACTCCGATTCTTTCGCAAATAGAAACCTCAATGTATGAGTTTTTCCACTTCCACCTCTACGGAACCAGTAAGCAACAACAACGTTCCTAAATTCAGGACGGCCCGAAGTTCAACTGTTTTCTTGTTTACTTTCAAAGCAACCGTCAAAAATTTTTAAGCGCCACAGCATTATCTATATTTATCAAGTTAATTACTGCAGTAAGTTGTAGAGGAAAGTGAAATAAATTTTTCTGCATTGGACGCGTTTGTAAAAATATTCTACATGCTCTTAAACCGTGGCTCTGGTTCATGACAAGAAGAAAGGACACAGATAAAGATCCCAGCTAGAGAACACTTGAGTTTATTTTTCTTTGAAAAACTCAAATATTTAGACCGCAGAAAAGGGTAATTTACTCGCATCCTCTCCGGAAATGAGCCGCTCGGCAAAAGTCGTTATAAATATTTATAAGAGGTTCCGCCTGCACAGAGCGTGGCATGTCACACAGACGATGTTGTTAGGACATGTATATTACTTTCACGAGACGCGCTTCATCTTTAAGATGTTTTTCATGTTTCTATTCTCTTTTTATTACAAATTTCTTAGAATGAATTCCGTTTGCGCTGCTATTTAGCTTCATTTTAGGATGCTTATTTATGTTTCTATTTCAAATTTATTCCGAATTTCTTGGTATGAATTCCGTTTCTTCTCCCCTTTGCTCTGCTATTTAACGAACAGACTTAATTTAATAATGAGTAAAGAAAAAAAATTTGGTATAGTTATATCAGTTCCGAGAACAGAGTTAGTAAAAACTAGGTCAGTAAAGAATGAGAACACTATATGTTTCGTTTACCTCCTTAGTTTCCGCCGGCTGCCTCAAATGTTCCACGACAAGAATTTGTTTTAGGCTCCAATGTCTGAGTCTCTCAAGAACTTGAGTGAAAACAAGCAAATCTTCTGTCGTCATTTTGTCTCTTCGCTTTTGGAGCTTAAAGCTGAAGATTTAGTCTTGTATTTGATGGACAAACATGGCGCTGGTGCCACTCTTGGACGTCCAACCTCTCAAGGGTCGCTGAATTTTACAACCTCCTAAGACAAAGAACCTTCAATTGAGTCTGGCATTTTAATGCAACTCTGAATAGCTGAGGGCTTCGCTGGCAGTTGACCATTCTGAAATGTCCCTTTTATAACAAAAGAGAAAAAATTGCACCCCAGTAAACGGAACTGCTGAACGAACATATACTTATAGCTGCGTTTGGACAATTTAACTTTTTCAAATCTAGCTGAACTAGAATGAAAGGTAAACACAAAATATGCACCTCGAAAATTTTTCACGATGAGTTTTATCAGAACCTGAATAGCTGAGGAACTTAATGTGAACTAGAGTGTCAGAGCACTACATGCGACGCAGCTCTACAAAAAATACCTTGAGGATTTATACTTTCTCCACCTTGCGAAGTAGTTTCGAAGTGTTCTTCGAAAGATTTATTCATTGGGTTTTGTGATCGCAAACTTACTTCACATGATTTTTTTAACTCATTAACAAATGTGAACTTCACATTAACTTCACATTAACTTCACATTAACATCATTCAACAGAAAACAGTGAAGTAAATGAATATTCATGTTGCTTATACTGAGAATTTCAGCAGTTTTTTTTTCAAACCTAACACTGGATATAATTTTAATACTTGGATTTTTACCTGCCAACTCTTCAATCATACGTGCTCTTGACGAAAATTAACTCATACGAATACGAGTAAGAGCACCAGTGGATTCTTTGCATTGTTTTCAGGGCCCCTATAAAAAAATGAAAAATGAGCACTTGCGTCAACTACGATCATCTTTCCTCTTGAACTGTTTCCTTTGAAAGAAAGAAAGTTTGAAATTCTATTGGAATAAAATTCAGCCTTTATTCAGGGTTTGATAATAATTCCTTATTTTTCTCAGTTGAAAAATATTTTACTGAGAATAGACAAGCACAATTTTCCGAGGCACAATTCGAGAACAGTCGATTTTCATCAAAGTCTTCCCGATTTAAACCAATGCACCTTCCAGAAGATTGCCTTCTCTTTGTTTCACTGCAGTCACTTTCGTTTTATAGTTCCTCGATCAAAAATTTTATGGAAATCATGTCTCTGCGGTTAGACTTTGTGGTGAAGTTTTGGAGTTCTCGCGCACTTTGGGTTGCCGCCGCGTCAAGTTTGGCAGGAGCGACTCTTCTGTGCAATTTGCTCTGGAACTCCGGCCATGGTCGCCCAAGGAGCGTCTACAAACCTAGCGTCGCTTTGGTTTCGCTTCGTTGCTGTAGTGAAACTTCAATGAAGTCCCGTAGAAAATGGCTTAGTAGTTTCGAAGTGTTCTTCGAAAGATATATTCATTGGGTTTTGTGATGGCAAACTTACGTCACATGATTTTTTTAACTCATTAATGCAAGGAACACCTGTTTTTCCCCGCTGGAACTGTAACACTTTAATGCAAAATAAACCTGTTATACGTCTAGTCTGACGTTGTTCAATTTTGATGCAAAGCATTAGCAAACTTTTACATACGAATCAGTTTTCTTAGGCGGCACTGTGTCCTCAAACTCTGTGGGCAGAATTTCCTTCTACATACTCAAATCTGCAAGAATTATGCAGAGTTTTTCTTTATATTGTTTATTCGTCAATTGAAAAATGAAAACATTTTCAGCTGAAATTTTACTCATTTATTTGCGAAATTTCTACAGAGCGAACGTTTCTTAACGAGAATTTACTGTATGCTGAACAGATAGTACTGTACATCTGCATTTTTATGGATAATGTGATGGGCGAGAGAAAACTTTTCATAAGTTTCCTCTTTGCACATCAAGTGAACACAAATAATCTCACCCATATATAAGGAATTGCTAACGCCATTGATAACAGGACATAGAGAGTAATTTTTTTAAATATTTACACCGCATTTAAAAACAAATCTTTCACTTTAGAGATTTTAAGACGCTTCAATACCATAATCATTTAAAGGATATTAGAATAAATCAAGAGCGATTTTCATCGCACCCTCAGTCCAATTTTCGACAGTGACGCGAGCCGCAGCCCTCGGAACTGAAACCAAAGACATGGCTAGCAGAAGCTAAGCGCTCGCCATATTCTTCAATAACTGTAGCACTTGGCTTAGAATTGGCGCTAGCTTAGGCACAACGAGGCGTCTTGCAATTGCTTATTGCAAAGTTCATTCGCAGGTCAGAAGTTGGTGGGGAAGTTGCGACTCAGGAGTGAAGTTCGGTTTTGGAGGCGGCTGCTGGTTGCTCTTTAATGGACTTGCGGCTTTCACCGTAGTTTGGGGTCCTAACGCCTCTGAATTCTTCGCATTGTTTCTCTTACGTAGAGGTCCGTACGACGTCTGAACTGTTGCGAGGGGGACCGGATGGTCATCTCCTATGTCGGTAATGGGCTTAATAAATGTGCTTTTTAGTTTCCCGGTGTCGTTTTAGCATGCCTCAATAAATGGGTATTCATCAAAAAAAACTCGTTCACTTAAATTCTAATTGGTCTTCCAGTTCTATAATTGGGATTACGTTCATGAAATCTGAACGACCTCTTAATGGATTGAATAGAATGAAGCGCAGTCTTAAGTTTGTTTTGAAGGAGTCGAAAAAGAAAAAATTTGTTTAATTGCAGCCCTTGCATCAAACATTTACGTTCCGTTCAGAGAGTTGTCCTTTGTGACGGTAATCAGCATGTTGTTCAGCAGTTGGTGTGACAAATTTATTCTAGAAAACACCATTGCAGCCTTGTTTTCGCTTTCGACTAATAGAAAACATCAGAAAATAAAATGAAACTTGTGCGTGAATGAATAATTTGTGAATTCAAATCGCCTGTTTTTTCATTTCATTTTGAATGACTCACTTGAACTTAAAAACGAATGTAATGGACGTAAATATAAGACGCAGTTGAACAGATTTTGCTTTTGAAAATGATACCCACGTGATTGCCTGCAACACTACATTAAAACTATCTAATCTTGTTGCATCAACAGAAAAACGCTTGTTCAATAATAACATTTATACTCGTAGATTATCATAAACCAAACACCTCAATTTTTCACTCAACACAAACTCATTTCAATGTAAATCAATTTTTTATTGAAAAATATTTTTGCCTTCAGGATGAAATATTGTATATTTAACACATCATTCTTATGGCAATCAGGCACGCCATTCGCAGATAAAAATCCCGCCTAGTAATTAACACATAGTGACATACACTGATAAAAATCACGCCTAGTAATTAACGTATGGTGACTTGATGAAATCTTCGAATGAACTTCATTAACATCTGTAAAAAAGTACTGTGAATTTTACTCCCAGAAGGAAGTTATCATTTCCTATTTAAATCATTTCTTGTTTTCTTTACACCAACAGTAAGGCAAGTGACCAGCAAAGAATTTTTATGTGAGGGGATTCTTTTTTTATCACATGACGGACACACGGACACTTCTTTTGCTCTGGACGAAATGTCGTGTTCCAAGTTTTTCCGTGTCGTAAGTTACATTAAGTCGGAGAAAATTATTTTTGGATATTTCGACAATGAAAACAAGGCGCTGGATAAAATAAGAATATTTTTCAGCAATCAGTGATCCGGATTCACGAAATTATAATGAGTGATTTGAAAACATTTCAACCACATTTTTCTGCCTATTACCCCGAAGCTTACAGCGTGTGTCTAGTAATACCTTGTGTATATACATATAGCTTTCTAATTATTATTTTATCCGCGTACTAACTTGTTAAAATTAACAATTACTTTTCAAATTCACATTAAAAGCAAAATTTTTTACTCGTGGAGCATTTAATCTCTTGGCTAATTCCGCCTCAAATGCCTAAATTTAATAGCCTACATCTTTATCAGCGGTAAACTACTAATAAGAAAGATTTTTTATTTATTTCTATTACGGTGAGAGTCTGGAGCATAGATTCTTTTCTCTAAGGTTGGAAAGTTTCGGTTCATAAATGGTTAATACTTGATGTAAAACACGGAACGGCACATCTAGATTAGAGCGTTTTAGTGAACTGAAAATCTACTGTTTTCAATAATAATAATCAAATTGCTATAAATAAGTATTAGTACGCATTACTGAGAATTAAACGTAAGACTCAGGAACGTTGCACTCTGTCATAAAATTAAACGTAAGGTTCAGAACATTGTGCTCTGTCGTAAAATTAAAGGTGACTCAGGAACATTGTGCTCGGTCGTAAAATTAAATTTGACTCAGGAACATTGTGCTCTGTCGTAAAATTAAAGGTGACTCAGGAACATTTTTTTTTGTGCTCTGCTGTAAAATTAAAGGTGACTGTGGAACATTGTGCTCTGTCGTGAAATTAAAGGTGACTGTGGAACATTCGGCTCTGTCGTAAAGTTTTAATCAGATTTAGAACGAATTAAATTATTTTTTTCTGCTTCTTTCTGCAATTAATTAAATTTTTCTCCTCTGTTGATAGAACTAATTGTTTTGCAATTGCCTCTCATCGAAAAAGTAAAAGTTCTGACTGCTGAAAAAAATACAGATTCCATAAATTTCGCTAAATATTTCTTATCGTTCGTCTAACTGAGCGCCCACATGTCATCACTGTTCAAATATAACTTACTGGACCATTGTTGCAAACATTTTTAACTTCAAGACACGTTAATTTCTCCTTTCAAGCTATTCCGAACAGAAAATAAACTAAATCTTTGACATTGGAGTCGTTTAATCCATCAAATGAATTGAATGCTCTTACAGACATGACCTCATTTTTCAAAAAGTCTTCGGTAATTACAGAAATTCTTCATTTGTTCCTATCACTGAACTGGAGTAAAAAGAAATTTATGTGTGAATATATAGAAAGAATTTTAAAATGTTCTGTTGTAAGTTTTAGGAGACCACTTCAATGGAACCTTCATTATTAATGTTCATATTTAACTTCATATTTTCAATGAATCGTGGATCACAGACCTCTAACGTCACTTAAGTAAAATAGCTGCAAATAAAAGAGCAGCCTTTCTTGGAGAGCGGCCACAAGTAAATTAAATTTTATTTGAAACTGGAGTGCAAGTGCTGTGTCTGCTTTTGTTTTCAAATTTACAGCTTTGTTTCAAAGACACGTTCAATGGACCTGGAATGCATAAAATAACTGATGATCAAAATGCCGGCTGCGTTTTCAATTGAAACTTCTAAATTATTTGAATGCATGAAAAGTGCTTTTAATTTGTCATCTGGTGGAAAAATTTCACTGGCTGAGCAAAATTGACGCATGTATACTTGAAAATATAAATCTTTGTAACGGAATGTTATTGCAGGTCATGTTTGTATTTTACTTACAAATACTGAGGCATTCCCATTCTGAAACGTTATACAAATACATAAATTTTACACTCTAAGTTTTGAATTTCATAATGCATTGAACCTTCAATGACAACGTTTGAAATAATCTATTGCATTGAGACCAGATTACATTGTTCGCAATTATTCTTTACGGTTCACAAACGATAACAAACTGAAAAAATGATCAGTCACCCCAAAAACGAGTTGAAAATCTTCCACGCACACACCGTAACAACGTGGCAAAGACAAATACTTCGGTGCTGACGTTTTAGTCCAAATTAACCGACAAGTCCAGACACGCATTGATAATTTATGATAGCGTCAAATAAATGCAACTGCAGCCCTTGCGGAAAAAGCTCGCCAGACCGTCGCTGCACCTGATTAAAGATGAGCTCTCCGTCCCACATGCCTTGGTAACGAAAAAGTAATGGGGCGGCCACTCCAATTAGGACCAGCCTTCGTTAATTTCAAAAACTCAAAAATTGGAGGACAGGGTAAACACGAGCCCTTTCTGAAATAATATTCGTAATGAGGTTGGCCTAATGGCCCTAAGTTTCACCAAAAGTTGGAGAACGGCAGCTGCCTTAAATCCAGCATCGAGGAGACAGGTTCCTCGGTATGCCTCGTTTGCCACCGTAAATGCTCGACTGTTTTGTTCAATCTTCTGAAATTCTTATAAAACTTAGTTTCTGCAATTAAAGGAGTGAAACAAAGTTACCATGAGCTCTTGGGAAGACGATGAAGAAATCTTTTCTTCCTTCCTTGGATAGAGGTAGAGCCGTTTAATTGTAAAATTAGTTACGATAATATATATTCAGGATTCATCTATTCTCTCTTGCTGTCTGTAGACTCTAGGTTAGCTTACAGCTCAAGGGCTAGTGTTCTAAAGGGGAAAAAACTCTTTTAAATCACTTAGTAAATTCTAAGCTGTTTCCTATTAGTCCCATTCTCCTTAATTGAAGCCCAATTATTGATCAAACTTCTAGAAGGATTTCAGCAAACTCTTCCTCAAATGTTTCCTCAAAAAAAAACCTAGTAATTTCATCACGTAACTTGACTTTTTGTGCAGAATTGAGGGCACCCGTAAACCATTTGTCGGCAAATCCCAAAATTGTCGGGAAAATGCCAGCGCAGATCGCATCTCAATATGCGGCTGCAAGAGAGCGTTGAGCCTGCAACCGCCCACAGGATTTGCGCGTCTTCGTCAAATCCTTCATATTTGCATTCGGAACAAAGCATCTCGCAAAGACATCGGCCAGCGTCATATGCACTGACCGAGGCCACTGGAGTCCGATTCTTACCCAGACAAGTCAGAGAAAATGTGGCGGAGAGCGATGTCTTTTCTTTCATTTGCTCTGCTCATCAAGGTCTTTTCTGAACACGGAAAAAATGGGGGCAATTGAGGACCTGAAAGCTGTAATTCTTGTGCGATGAAAAAGATCAGCACCAAGTAATTGATCTGCCATGGCCTGAAATATAGGCGCTTATTTGGAATTTTTTTGACTGACGAGTGTAAGGCCTAATCTTCACGTAAAACTGTCATTTTGAGCTATTTTAGAGAAATAGATTAAAATGTCATACATTATCAACAGCTGGTTCAACGAACATATACATATGTGTTTTGAGCATTACCAGCAGAAATATTATGTCATGTAATTAGAAAACAACCTAAGAAATACTCGCCTTCCTGAACTTCAATGGCTAAGTAAAGGCGGATCAAAAACTTAGAACGCATTTGTGATTGAATAAAAACAAGTCTAACGAGGACCGATCGTCTTAAGACTGGCAGGTCATCTAAGTTTAGCCTCCTGAATGACACTAAGAACTCCAGGATTCTGGACTCCAACATTACTGGTTTGGTTTGGAATGATTTAGCAAACTTCTCCATTTTAGAAGCACTGCCTAGCACTACGTTTGCAAGAACACTAATGAATTATTTTGATTTTTTAGTAAATGGCTACATCGAAAAACAACATACACGATGATCGCACACGATTTACATTCCAGAATCATTCGCAAACACTAAGTTTGAATGAACATGAAAGAATTACATGATATTTTTGGCTGATAGCTACATCGAGTGATAACATACAGAAGGATCGCACACGGATCCAAATCGCTGGCTGAGGATATTTTTACTTAGACCGTAATTTTCTAAAAAATGCGAGCTGAAATAGCAAGTGCAGGTCACAGAGAAGATGCTGGGAATCATTGAAAATTAGAATTAGTAACCTTAAATTCGTGCATGTTTGTAAACCATCGAGAGAATGTGAATCCCTTTGAAAATAAATTTATAAAAGTAACGGCAGAAATCTTCTCTGACTTCAAAGAACTGATATAGGCCTGTTTTATTAAAAGTTTGAGAATTTGATTTTTCATGAAATTTTTCATTTTGCAAGAAACACTTTCACCGCGAAGCTCTTAGTATTCTATTCTTAAGAAGATGATGGAATTCTCAAAATCTTAAGATGAATGGCGTCCTGGAGAAAACATATTCAAGGTCAGGCGCTCAAAATTTACCAAAACCAAGTCTCATTTCAAGAATTCTTTCATTCTGACACTCTTCATTCCAGAATGTAAAATAGTAAAGATAAAATTTTAAAAATGATTATTATATGAAGCACGAAACTTGAAAGAGAAATTAAAGTCAATTTGTCTCTAACTCAAGTACCATGTACGTAGGGATCTCATTGGCTTATTATTCGGGTAAAGACTTAGTTTATAAACAACGATGACTTCAATAGGGAACAATGAATTACTAGGTTTTTTTGTTAATGCGTCAAAAATAACATGGTCCTCACGATTCTTGAAATATTTTCATCCGCGTGAGCACTAGATTGTTTTGGTCGAAATTCTTTCCTTTTCGCCGTTTTTCGTACAAGAAAATTTTTCAATTTTATTCTATGGACATTATGTAAAGTTAATTGAACAGTTTGCATAATTTAATAGTACGCTCTTACTGATTTTGCAATGCTTTTTTGCAAGCCATTACTGATAATTTGTCTGAAATGCAGTCCGTCTATTTGAGTGGAGTTTTTGCCACGATTTTTCGCTCTGTAAATAATTATTTTTGATGTTCTCTTCTCCCTCACTTTTGTTTCAATTTTTATGTTTAACAGCCTCAGAGTATTGAATCTCTTCTTGAGGTGATAAGACTTTCTTAAGCTTTTTCGAGCTACTTTTTTGTTCCCGGCAACCTCTGCTCTGATGCATGTAAATTAAGTCAAAGCGTCAATTGATGCTGAAATTAAGTGATATATTGATTTCAGAATTGCTTATTTCTCATTTACTGCGAATTTACCTCACCTGTTCAGTCACTGATCCACAAAAGTTACATTTTATTTGAAAGGAATTTTGGGGTGTGAAAATATCTGTAAATCTGGCGCCAAAGTGATGCACAATTCCATAAAAGTCCATCGTACTCGGTATAAAAAATTATTGATCTAATATTCAACTTATATAATATTGTACACATTTATTTCTTCCCTCGAAATCTACGGCTTCTTTACGCAACAAGAAATCTTCAGGGAATATCAAAACGGCTATTTTGTCTTACGATCCGGGATTTTCAAAACTTAAAAATTTTAAATTCCAATCAAAGTCCACATTCTGATAACAACAATTGGGGAAGCTCTTTTCGAGACATTTACATTGATTTATTCACGCACGTTTCTACTTATAATTCCTTGCTAAATTATTCATGAATTGAATTCTAGTATTCCTAGTACATGTTTTTCCTCAACAGTGTGATAAATTACGCCTGAAATAATTCACTGTAATTTAACCACTACCGGTCATGGTTCAGCTCTGACAAATTTTTAATCGATTTTGGACGAAAAGGATAACAAGAAGTAAAATTGGCAAAAGACTGTTGTATTTCATCAGAATCATTAGGAGCTTTTAACGAAATGAATTGCATACATATGAGTCGTTTCTTCAACATTCTTGTTTCCCTGATACCTGCCAGAATGCCATATGTTTCTTGTGATAGAAAAATTGGCCAAAATTCACCATTACGTGTTTTTCCCCTCATCAGAAGATCAAGTGAATAATGTTTCTCGAGTGAGCTTTTATGGAAAAGAGTTTAATTCTTGTTCAAATTAAGCACTATTTTCAACTGAAACGCATACATTGGAACTAATCTAGAGCTAAAATTGATACGTTGAAACATGAAAACCAGGAAGAAAGAGTTTTGTTGAGATATAAGCAGATGAAGGCTCAGTAAAAAATAGTGGCAGAATTCTTGCAGTTCAACGAATTTTTTTTTTTTTACTTTTAATAAAGATACTCGGTAAATGATGAAGAGTGATAGACAGATCAAGAAATGCGTAATCCTCAAAACACACTCATCCCCAACCCTCAGTGCTCTTCTCATTGTGGAAATATAACACAGCTGGGAGAAGTCATACTGAAAGATGATGCGTCGTAAAACGGTACTTTCTGAAAAAATCACAAACATTTTCTAGAAAGAATTGAGCCAGTATTAATGTAGGCATTGATGTACAATAGTATCTCGGAAGTCGAGCACAATTCGTTCTAGGAAAGTGGTCGACTTTTGAACCGGTCAACTTCAGAAAGAATTTTCCCCACAAGAAATAAGGAAATGCAATTAATACAAGCCCCACTCGACAGGTACAATAAATCATCGCATATTTTGAGCGCCTTTTCATAGATGAACGCCTCACGGATGCTATTGTCGCGTATCTGTTGCGCATTTGTGAAGATCAGCAATAATTTCTCCTCATCTTCAAATACCTGAGGGCTTTTCTTCGTCAATGATGTCACCCCTTTTGCTACACTCGCTCCTTTGAGCTCTTCTTTCTTCTTCAAAAACGTTTATTTCATCGACTTAGCCATGTCCTACTGCATAGCTAGATACGATCACGCAATCCACTCTCAAATTTTGCAAAGATTTCCTCTTTCAGTTCGATCGTTGTTGCAACATTCTTCTTTTCACTCGCCTACTCTCACAAACATTCTTCTTAGGGCCCATTTTTAGCGGTTTAGGAGCAGTCTGAAGCACTTCTTCATTGTCAACGTTGTTAGCTTTGAGTTTTTAAATCTAAAATTAACAATTTCACGTTTTTCGAGTACTTGGCAATACTGTCACACACCTCTAGCCCCCTTGTTAGGTTATTAGATAGCTCTAGATGCCAATAAAATTATTTCCCTCAGCATGTTTCACTCATTAAAATATCTCTACCGTCATTGGACAATTGGTACAGCATATTTTGCAACAACGCTTGTTTCTTTGGCAACCCCATTTTGTACCAAAATAAATCCAGCCTGCTTCTGTGTGCACCCACAGCGCCGTCAGAGAATGCAGTTCAGGGACGTACGGACAACTGCTCATGCGGGAAAGACTTCGCTATTTCGGTAACTCCATTGCTTTGCTAAGGTGCTGACAGCATCTTAAGTTTTGCTCTGATCAATATAGTTAGTGTTAATTATTTAATAAGTTACTACAAAGAGGGGTGAATGACTAACTAAAGCCCGAAGACAGGATGAACGTGCAATTGTGTATAAGTTTAAATTTTTGATGAAATTAGAAAACGAAGAAAAAGTGTTTTTCCCTCCTGGCCTTTGCCGGGGAATGAATTTGTAATAGTTTTTCATTATTCCTGTTCTTCGTATTTCGTTACAATGTTGTAGAAATTATTGTAAGCTTGATACGAAACCTAGCGATCATTTCTTACATAAATGAATGATGAAAGCAGAAATCCTCCACATGCATTCAATTAGCGGATGGGTAATTTTTAAAATTTTCTACGTTGAACATTTTTCCTCATCAATATTGATACGGCTTAGAGTCCTTGCCCACGGTATAAAGATCACTAGATATTTTGGCTTGATGATTCTAGAACCTTGGTAGTTTTGTCTCTGAAGGAAGATTATCATATCCGATGCAAAATTCTGTCACGAACAGACCAGAACGAACCTCTTTGAAGTAATTCGAAATGAATCGTTCAAGAGGTGGAGCTATTGTATTATTCCTTGGGAAAAATGTGGAGAATTCTTGTGTGTTCCGTGCATTTTTTTCCATAAACTTGGTCGAATCTCCATATCAAAGACGGTCCCTGGGCTCCACTAAAGCTTAGTGAGAGAACTGAACGGAGAGAAGAGGTCTTATTCAGTAGACGTCTCATCTTTAGAAACCGTCGCAACGACATCTATTAATGCGAGACAAGATCAAAGTTTTCCGTCCAATAGGTTGCTGATGCGAGAAATTGCTTAAACGAGCCATCACCTCTTTAAACCAATGGTACAGAACCGCAACAAGCCAGCTGCGGCCTGGGCAAAGAGCATCTTGGATCGCATTTAGTATTGATCTCGGAGTCAACGAGCGGAGCTGAAGTATCTCTGCTCCATGATTAGAGTTTGAACCATAACTACCCAAATTGCTGCTTAGATACGAATTTCTTTTTTAAGCTGTGCTCACTGATAAGAGTTTGCAGCAGAAGTATGGATACTGGTTTTGAAGTGAAGTTTGAAGCTCAAAACTGCATAATTCAACTAGAATGCTTTACCTTCCTTTGGCATAGCTCTGTTGTAGCATATTTTAATGACCTCAAACTGCTCTTCGTAAGATTAAAATGATACCTAATACTATTCATAGATTGGTAAAAGCAGAAATCAAATTTTAAGTTTTTTTGTTGTATTATCAAACATGCCAACGAATTGCACTGTTTGCATGTCAGTTTTTTTCAGTTACACCGTGAGAGCGTTGATCACATCATATTTCATCAATGCATACTATCTATGGTGAAAACTTTCATGTGGTATGTGCAAGCGATGTTAAGTTACTTTCGTTGACACGTGATGATTGCAGCCCTGCTCTGATGAAGATATTAGTATATGTCAGTGAGGTATTCTGGCTCACGGGGGTATGCATTGCAATTTTGAAGATTTACTGTATACTACTGCTGTAAGGGGTTTAAAAAGGCTGTTTGAAATAATCGTAGAAAATGTTCTTATCTTAGAAAGAGTACTTCTCAGTGGACGTCAAAGTGAGAAACGAGCATATTCTATCTCTGCATCCTTTTTTCTCCTTCCTAATCTCATTAACTTAATAAAAGCCTCTTCAATTTTAAACTGCATTAATGTTTGAAAAAGATATGGCATGGGGAAAATAAAATGGCTTCGTATTCTGGTACAGATATGTCCCGTAATGACTATTCTTTAAGAAAATTTTCCCATTCATGCATCGTTAATAGACCACACTAGATGCAATAAAGAATTACGCTATCATAAGCTTATTCATGGGATAATAAATCTGTTAGAGTGTTTTTTTTCCCCGCAATGGCAGCAAATTTATATGATAACGGTTATATTTAAACTTTGTGTAATTTTTTCAATAAAAAAGTTTATTTCCCTCGACGTAAATTAACCACAAATAGAGAGGAGCACTTATACTAACACAAATAGAAAGGAACACTTAATACCAACACAAATAGAGAGGAACACTTAGTACCAACACAAATAGAGAGGAACACTTAGTACCAACACAAATAGAGAGGAACACTTAAAACCAACACAAATAGAGAGGAACACTTAATACCAACACAAATAGAGAGGAACACTTAGTACCAACACAAATAGAGAGGAACACTTAATACCAACACAAATAGAGAGGAACACTTAGTACCAACACAAATAGAGAGGAACACTTAGTACCAACACAAATAGAGAGGAACACTTAAAACCAACACAAATAGAGAGGAACACTTAAAACCAACACAAATAGAGAGGAACACTTAGTACCAACACAAATAGAGAGGAACACTTAATACCAACACAAATAGAGAGGAACACTTAATACCAACACAAATAGAGAGTAACACTTAATACTAACACAATGGGAAATGAACCCCTAATACTAACAATTGAAGAAAAACACACAAGATAAAAATCTTCAAGAACAGAAACTCTTTTGTCTAATAGATATCAAATTATAAATTAGTGTTCATACACATCTTTAACACGAGTCACGCTTATCACTTGTTGCTGCGGATTGGCTTGAAGGCTCGCACTGAGACTCATTACTCGTAAGGTTTGATTAATTTTCTACACTTCTTTAATAGTGTACATCAGATATCGTCTCATCACTACAAGTTGCAGGACAGAAATTCTTTCAAGCCGCCCAACGCGAGGAGTAAATCTGCGCGTCATTGCAAGCAGCAGGACAGAATTGATTTCAAGCCGTCAATGTCAAAAGCGTTTAATGATGCTTCCATTGCAATAATGGACAATCTGCACCCGAAACCAAACAACAATATAATACCAAGTATTCATTTTACCTAAAACTGATATTTTATGATACTTGTGGTAATTCTACGGGTTCGGCTTCGTAAATTGAATGGTTTTCACAGCATAGCAGATTAGACGAAATGATTTGATTACGTGACACAAAACAAACCGTTGCAGAGATGAAAATTAACTCAAAGAGGTTCACTAAGCCCTGATAGCTCGACATTGTAATCACGCGGAGTGTTCAAGCTCCGAGAGTAATAAGAAACGCTACTCAACAGGATTACTCCTAGAGTGTGCCCTTGATTAAGACGCACCAATTTTACCACTCGCTCACTTCACAAACTAGACTTATGAGGTCACCTACTACGCGAATTGGCTCGCCTTTATTGAAATCTTGGAGCGCTGGGCTAATTTTAAGACGGAGGGCTCTTGCGCCAATGAAATCCGCTCTTACTTTATTCGAGCTCTGCCTGAAAGTCAATGTTAAGCTGAGTCGAGGTGCACAGCGTTTAGCGTAACCATCAATTTTGCGCAACTTCTGGCTGCTTTTAATCAATTAGTAGACCATTTATACGAATTTTTTCAGGGCCTCCAATAAAGGTGTTGAGTTACAGTTCATACTCACAGTGTGAGTGGGTTACAGCGAAGAGAGTGTTTACCCTTAAGCCGTTTATAAAGCTACAAGATTTTAAATAATTTGCAAATGCTGCTATGCTGTGTCCAGCTTGACTTTAATTATCGTCTAGACGAGCATATTTATACAATTGATTAGTGTGTCAATGGTTACAAAATACAAACAAAAGAACAAATACATTTTTTTTGCGATGCATTCTATTTGTAATGGAAGTTGCACTAGATTTAATCACTAGAACCTAAATTCAAGTTGATAACTACGAAAAGGTCAAACTTAACTTTATTTCAGGTGAACTACACCACTTTCGACGTGGAAATGAACACATTTCAGGTGAACTACACCACTTTCGACGTAGAAATGAGCACTTGGTGTTGCTTCATTGGTTAGTCTCCCCTAAAAAAACAGGGAGCTCGAGATCACACTTTGCCTTGACACTTTGACCGCAACTGTTAAATAGAAGTTCAATGTTCAACTTAAATTTCAAGTCAATTGTAGTTAGCAATTTTGAAAAGAACAAAAATTAACTAGACCGCCCCTTCATTTGGCTTTAATTATTTATGAAAATTGAGTTTGTGGCTACTGGTCAGTCAGTAGCATTCTGAAAATCCCCTCCTTGGCCACCGGTGGCGCACGTTGCGGTCAAAGAAAAGCCGTTCTCAAGCTACAGGATAGCAACAGGTGACAAGCGGCAGATAATCCCGCTGTGAGGTCACCGCAACGTGAATCTCTGACATTTTTGTCTGACTCGTATTTTGGCGGAAAATTGGAGAGTGTAATCCGACTATAGCTCTCCATGGCTTGTGACAGACTTGAAGAACCTTTTTGGAAAAACGAAGCTATTTCATTTTACAGAAACTCTCATTTTGTAATTATTTTCCACATCGATTTAAAGTTTGTCCAAGTACAGGGAACCTTCGGATCCATTCATAGGCGCGTAGAATCCATTCATGGAAGTAAAACCCAAAGCGTATCAAACGTTTTCAGAATTTTTTAAAACACAATAAATCGAGCACAGGGCGTCACATCAGTTCTAATTTACAACTGTATAGTGCCTGCCGTTAAAACGAGCGATATTTTCACGCTAAGCTAAAAGACAAAGGTTGTTCACTCTCCCGGCTAGAGCAGTTACAAATGCCTCACTGTAACAGAAATGTGCGATTAAATGTGCTTCAAATTAATAAACAATCCCATCGAAAAAAACTTATAAGTAACTTCCAGATCAGCTAAGCACTGTCTTCTTACTCGCCCTCAGCACTAATTTGTACATCGCTGCACGAGTAGACCTGCCTCGAAAGCTTTGCTCGCTCGGTCTTACTCGACCAACACGTCAACTCCAGGGCAAACTTACGTGCAATTATTGTGCAAAGCAGATGATAAAAGTCCAATCGTATAGCGATAAATTTATTCTGAACATGAGTATCATTGCGATCAACGCTGATGGTTTTAGGTTATGAATAATAACCTAATAATTACAGTAGTATTTTAACAATAAAACCGACGGTAATATTTTGTCAGTGTACACTTTTGTCCCAGTATTGCATTGTTTGCCAAATTTTAAAATGTGCATTGGCAGTCGCGCAAGAATCTTGAAAATCGATTTCGCACTTTTTTTCGCAGGTCTTTACAGGTATTTCGAACTTAAGCTCTCAAAAATTCGTCAAGAACGTATTAGTTTGAACGAAATTATAAACGTTAGCAAATACCTTTGAAAATATTTGAACAACTGAATGCTGCTCCTTGTGTAATTCGTTCATGCATTCATTTGTATGTGTCAAAATGTTCGGAAACGCTCTTGCCCCAAGTGCATTCAGCTTTTTTTTAGGCAATAAAAATTGACAGTCTATACTCCTTTTCTCTACCATTCTCCTCATTTTCAAACGCCTGTCATATGTACAGTGGTACAATTCGTCATAAATAATTGGTGAAACGTCATTAAAAATAGTTAATTTAAACTATTGTTTTTCATTTATCCAAAATTAATTTCTCAACATCGCGATCCAGCAATCCAACGTCCTCCTAACGAACTCAGTAAGTTCGTTCTGCCTATGCAAATTCAACGAATCATTCTCATCGTACGCGTGGAGCGGTTTGGCCTTCCAGTATTTTCCTCTAAAACCAAGTGTGACCCAAAACTAATCCAGCATCTGGATTGTGTTTCGTGTAATTTATACAAAAAGCGGTTTAATGAATGAGAATAACAATTCTTGTTCTGAGATTGTGAGTGCTTTCTTGCTAAATTTTGCTGTAAATTCCAGGTTAAAGAGCATCAGCTCAAATTCATTTTTCACTGAACTCTTTTTCATGTTATTCAAGTTTAAAGTAACGCTATGAAATTTGCCTCATTTTGAATTTTTAATCAAGCATTCTTATCTGGGATTGGTTTTTTCGGTTTCTTTTTCCTGTGAACGCCGCATTTTTTAATTCAACCATTAAAATATCCTCAATCTTGGGCGAAAAAATGTACAATTCCACTTATTTCAAGCTATCATTTGACGCTAAATCAATTATTAGGAATGAAAAGCACATTGGTTTAACATCTCAATCTAGATAAGTTCCTCACCAAAATCTTTAAATCTTGAGCATTTTTCTGCAACAAATTCGTTCGTTGAATTGTTAAGCAAAATGGATGTTGTACAATTATTTATAGATCATGCCGTCGCCATGAACTGAAATTCACAGCGCCGCCACAGTCATGCAAAAGTAATGCGCCACCACAGTCATGAAATACACAGTCGTGCAAAAAATTTCCACATTACATACTTGGGACCCGAAGAGAACAAACACACAAAAGATTGTGAATTGAAGTGATTAAAACTTGATCTAATCCACTTTTATAGAACAGGAAATAATATGCCGGCAATTACGCCATTCAAACGTACAGCATTAAGTTTCAAAGTAGTCAAGCGCATTTTCACCAAATGCAATGGACATCGCGACAGCACGCAAGTTGAGATGACAAGATTGTCTTCAAACTCGGAGCAAACTATGAAGATCTTTAAATTTGAGCGTTTCAAATACTGCAGTTTCAGAAACCGTTAAGATCATTTAATTTTTCGAGAGAGCGTCTGAGTCTTTTCATTTTAACAGAGGATGAGCGTTAATTAATTTTGATAGAGGGCTTGGGTCCCATTACCTTTAAACAGGGTTAGATTTCTCTAATTTTTAAAAAAAGACATACAATCCCTTTCCAAAGCGCTAGGCAAGAATCTCTTACGTTTTGGGAACTTCTAAGGTAGTGTAATTAAAGTATCTAATTAATCTTTGTTAACCAATAACGGTTCATAATGGAGGCCTTTCTTAAAAGTAATTTGTCATTGTTGCCTCCATGAACATTTTGAAATGAAATTGCTTCTTCTCCTATTGCTTCATTATGAATCAAATGCAGCGTAAATTTTGTTTGGGATCCGTTTAGAACTTAACAGATATTACACAACAGGGTAGCTTCAGGGCTAGTTTATTTCAAAGAAAATACAATACTATAGTTGAGAGTTTAATTTTCAATCACTGGCCGGAGATAAAAGAGCCTTGTCCTTCCATGACATTGTCCAACAAATAGCTTACGAATTATTGTACAATAATTACGAGGCTCTCGTGTGTACGTAGGTACTGTATAAGATGGTCTCATTTTGGCTTGATTGACGAAGCGGATTCGAATGGGTTGCGCATGTATAAGCGATTCGGTTTATTTCTCTGTCTGCCACAGCCAAGAATATAAGATTCCCGCTCGCATTGATCAAGCGAGTTCTTTCCGAAAAATAATGGTGATCTCTCTTTCTTGTTTATTTAAAATCTGAGAATTGGTGCGTAAAGCCTTGACTTATTTCTAGTTAATTTAGCTTCGGCAAAATAAGGCTGCTGTAAATTATGATCTAACTTAGTCCAGAAGTGCATATTTGTGAGAAGAATTTGGGCTCTGTACTCGAAACTTCATTGAAATATGTTGAAAAAATCTCTCACGTACTTAAAAAAGGAACTGACATAATAGAATTATGTATATTCATAGGTTCGTCTGTGTATTTCTCATAGGTTTCAAAATTGTAGAAAACTTTGTAGGTAGTAGCTCTCAAAAAATTTAGAAATCAATTTCTGATCCCAACATTCCTCAAAACTAATAAAGCGACGTCGTTTTCAATAATCTCCAAATTCACCTTCATTTTCACCTTCATTTACGTGAGAGGTTGTCGAGCGCCTCGGAATTAGATATCGGCTGGATATTGGAAACGGATCACCGATTTGTTTATTGGTTCCACTTGTCGAAACACTACACGCCACAGCTCTTCTTCTATGTTCTGGCAACTGATGAACTTCTTGAACATCTTTAACATATGAAATAACAATACAACGTGTACAAATTTTGAAAAGTTTGGTTTTTATTATGAGCATGGGTAAGTTTCACTAATTTTCAAAGTGTGCAATACTATTTTCTGTAATGTTGAGAATCTGACAAATAAGGAGGGCTTTTTTCTTTCCCCAGCTGTCGTGGCTATTTCATAGACAGGAGTCTTTATAGCTGATAAACTTGTCTAACTCATTTTATAGAGCCATATTATCCAAGCTATCGAACGGTTGGCGCTAAATCGTCCGTGCATAAAATTTTATGTGCCGATGGCGCGCATGTGCGCATCAGGAAGGCTTGATGTTCCACAAAGCGTATAAAATATCTCCTCGTGTTTGGTTGCAAGGGACAAGGCAAGCCAAAACTTGGAGCGGATTAATTTCTCCATCCTTTCTAGTCGCATTGAAGCTTTCTTGTCGAATAAGTAAAATCAGTTATTAGGTAACAACTTATTTGTGCGTCTTTACGCGGATCACCCTATGAAATTTGTATTCGATTGAATCCTCGACTGCGTGGTGTGTCATGCATTGCGCAGTCTTCTTAACTTCTACTGTACTCTGAGGTAATTTGCTGAGAATTATTGTAGGTTCTTAATTAAACCAAAAGCAATTCCCCATAGAAAGGTTGAAAAGTTTTGTTGAAAAATATCGAGCAATTTATTCGACTTTTGTCAGCAGCATATCAGATGTTCTTCACAAATAATGTTCGCCTTTCTTTTATTTCCCTAGAACGCCTGGCGGTAGCAGACGCTCTATGGGCATTAGAGGACACTATTCTTCATGAAAGCACCGCGTAGCACATTTTACGGACTCTGGCTTGCTTTTTCGCACACCTTGACAGTCAGCCTTCTTTCCTCTAATGCTCTCCTCGAGATAGAAGTCGATGAACAGGTACAGAACTCATTCTTGAGCTCGAATTACATTTCAACATGTGCTCAAATGGTCAGATAAATACTTTAAATGAAAACTTAGAAGTTGACTGTCATTAAAAACTACAGACGAATTTATCATTTGTGTTGTCAATGATTTCATAGGAAGAGTTATCTCTGTCGCTGTTCTGAAATCGAATCATTTTTCATATTAGTTTTATTGTAAGTTCAACTGTTTGAATATATGTGAAATGTACATTGATTTGGGGTTCGCAAAAATAATTAGATTTTCTAGCAAAACATGGCTACAAAAAGTCAGAGAAATGGGTATTCAAAGGTTATCTTAAAAATTTTTTACCCTTATTCGCTCATTTAACGGATTGTCTGAGTTACAAATTCGTCAAACCTATTGGTCGCCGCTAAGATGAATATGTTCATTGGACCCATCAAGCAACCAAAGGGCAACGAGTATTAAGTGAAAAGACGAATTGCACAATTGGAATTTAATGTGTCTTTTAATACAGTAGCATATGTAAATTCTCCGTAATGTTAGAATGAGTTTGATGAATTAAAATTGACAAATGATTTACTTTAAAAAAACTGTTCTAAAGTTGAAATCTTCGTTTTAAACAAACCATGACAATTTTTCAGAAAAAATCTTGCTCAAGCTAAGCATTTGACGAACATTGAACAAGTGTTAGAATGGATGTATTGCGTTTCGAGTCCTTTTAAAAATTGTACTTGTGTTAACGTTAAGAGTTATGTGGGAGAAATACTTCCTTTTTCCATTCCGAAGGTTGAAATTTTCAGCTTTTTTTTTACGCGAAACGTGATATTCACGAGTATGTAGCTAAAGGTAAGCCTCTAATACTTTTTTAAAGAAACATGATTTTAATTCTGTACTTTAAACAAGGATATACACCATAAAATGCTCAATGTCAAATACATTTCACGTTCAACTAATTTCAACGGCGCAAAATTTTAATCATCATTCGACTGCTTTCTAAGATTTTCATAGATTTCATGACTGCGTACAACATTTTCAGAATGATGCACTTTCCCAAGATTTAGGCTTATTAAGACCATAAAAAGTTTAATCCATTTCAATGATGGGTGTGAAAATTCTTGCTCTACGGAACAAATTTTATAGGTCTATGTTGAACTACTCATGTCTGATTACCTAAGCTTACAGACGACAAATAAATCTCGGTGGGCCGATACTTGACACAGTTTTTTTCATCGGTCTAATGAATACCCTTAAAACAATTTCACAACTTCCAATCGGTTCCACAATTCGACATTTGATTCTAAAATATCTGATGAAAAGAAAAGATTTGCTCCAAGTCACGTGCATTATTCTATTACAGACGCGCAAGCCTGTCGCTGTGATGATAATTCCGATTACTCGTGAATCGGAGTCAAAGAACTAGACTACACACCTCGCATAGGTTCGGATATTCAAATTTCATGATCATCTCTCGGTAAAAACGGGGCTGGATGCATTTGTAAAATAGTGATGCACTGAAAACATCACTTCCATGCAACTACAGTTGAAAACTCCGCTTTACGTAACATCTGAAGCAGCGGAAGATGGAAGTCTTGAGTGCTACGTCGTGCATATGTTAGAGGCATGGCAAATTCACGGAAAAAAAGACTCACGTGCATTAAAGGACATAAAAAGGGAAGGCAGTCAAAAAAACGATTTGGAAAATTTTCCATAGAAGGATTTCCTAATGTTCTCACGTATTTTCAAGAAATAGGTATGCTGGGTGATATTTAGTGATATAAACTAAAGAACAGAATACACGTCTTCAGCATATAAAAGCGTGTAATTCGATTTCCAACATAATTCTGAAACGAAACTAAACGTACAAGATTCTCTCGAGTAGCCAAGCTGAAATGAAATTGTCCACGCTATTTTCAATTCAAAACTTTCAAAGTGATGTTTAAAATATGTTTTTATTCGTGCGATTGTAATGATATCAATTTTTACATTATTGCTACTAGCCTTGTCGTAAATAAACGCTATAGGGAAATGCTTTCACTATCAACCCTAATTTTACATTTGTCTCCTCTTGGATAAAATTTAAAATTTGCAGTTGTAGTTACATAACTAAAAGTTGTAGGCAAATTACATTTTCAGAGCGTTTGAGTTACGTTTCATTGCTCTAGTTGTTGGTTGCGTTAACCATTGTAAAAATCATAAGTAACGGTAAAGTAAAACTATACAGGGTTAAATGTATTCCAGTAACGCTTTCAGGTCTGCAAGAAATCGAAGAACTTACTATTCATCCTGGCTGAAACAATCAAACAGCTAACTTAACCATCTACAATATAAGTTTTTCAACTAGAAAGACAAAATTTGAAACTAATGAACAATCATTTCAGTAAAGAAGAAGATGGAGGGGTAGGGAGAATAATGCTAATTAATGCACTTATTTAGAAAACTTTAATGAATAGCTTCCTTCAACGAGGATACAGGGCAAATGGAGGACAAGACGCCGCGTTTAAATTCATGCAGTTCATGCAAAATAAGAAGCTCCAGGCAGGAACGGATCGCAAGGGGTTGCAGATTTTAAGAAGATCTTGCGCCATGAAAAACCTGCACCTTGTCTGACAAGAAAATTTTTCACCAAGAACGCTGTTGCTACTGAGTAAATGCAAACATTGTTTAATGCGCTTAGATCATGCTCGGATGGACGGTAGTGAATTCGGACTCATTTTAAAAAACATCAAAAGTCAAGGCATGTGCTGTATTTTAATGCGTGATGATAGTAATGACAACAATCTGATTGGCAATTATTAAATGAGAAACAATTTTAAGAAAAATCGCACATTAAGATGCATTCCACTTTTTAATTATTACAAATGCTTACAACTTGATTCACTGTTGTCCAATCTGTTTCGACTTTTAGAACAAACGTCAGTGGATTCAACTCCCTACTACTTTCGTCAAGAAGGTAGAGAGGGCAACTACTGACATTTCATTTGCGTGTATGGAGTGGTGCGCTAAGAAACAAAAATGTTCACTCAGTACGATGCAACAAATTACAGATTCAATTTAACGTACAAAAGATGCAAATAGCACTCCGATGGCTCATTAAAAAATTTCAGGTTTCTTATGTTCAGATTTTGCGTCGGCAAACGGCAATCGTTCAAGCGACATCTCATCATCTTATGGGCTTTTCTTCTTTACGTTTTGCATTTGAGCTTTTCATTCTGGTATGGTACCTTCTGAGTTTAACTTTTTCAAGGTTTCTGTACTCCAAAGAAATTTTTGGAACAAGATGTACGTTATCTTAAACATGCTTTTCTTCAAGAATCGTTTCTCGTAAAATAGATATTCACTCAAATTTACCTCTCTAATCTGGTATCTCGTATTTCAAACGACAAAAAAAAAGTATACTGATTGCAAAATAATAAATTTCATGGGGAATGGAATGTTTTGAATAATTTTCACTTCCAAAATAAATTCACTAATTTTCATGATTAGTTGCCCGTCGATCAATTAGTCAAAAACGAAAAAAAAAATAATAACGGTTAAGGAATAAGTCATGAAAATTTCATTCTGGCTTGTTCATTGCATTTGATACTTCGTTTTCCATCTAAGCTAAGGCAGTAATTTGCAGTAATTCACTTTACTCGTTTTGAGCAAAAGCTAGTTTAGAAAGATTCAGTTTTTTTAATTTTTCTACGCCTTGAAAACAAATAGCGGAGAAAGGAATTTCAATGATCTAAGACTTTCATCATCGAATATTGGCAGGCGTAGAACCACTTACACTTTTCTGAAAATAGGAATTTGAATTCGATCAATTTCGGAAAAATGCAGAATCAGTTTTCAATTATATTCTTTTGTGAAAATATATGTCAGCTGCGACAAATGCACAGAAACGATGGTCAATAAAAATTAGGAAATCGTCCATTTGAAGAAATGTAAATTCTGTTTTTAATATTCAAAAAAACTTAATGCCTTCAATCCTGCATCATCTCGGCAACAATATGATACCAACAGTTTCTTCTAATCCATATTTATTTTCGCTATCTTTTTTCAAATTCTATTGACCTAAGATTCATCTTTGAAAGCAGACTTCTTGGTAATCAATGCAGCAGCTTTTGTCCAAGCATAGAAAAATCGACGGTATGCCAGACAGATTTTTGAGCTTCATCTCTTACAGTTCTCAGAACACGTTGCAAGCTCTATGAAGGCAGTTGCACAACATCTCCCAATTTACCATGTGTCGAAAGCCTTTTCTTCCTTTGCTGGTATGCGATATCAGTTTTCATTTGGACTTCACTGATTCTTTTAAAAGAAAATCAATGTAACGAATACAGCAAATGGAAGAAGGTTCGTGGAAATATTTTCAAGGTTGACGCGAGCGAGTGGGACGGTAAGGTCCTTATGAGAAAACTAACGATGATTGTGTGTGTTTCCGTGTTTGCGAACAATATTAAGCACTCTCAATTTGATGCTCTGTTTTTCTTTCTATATGTAAGAAGAGCTTCCAATGTATGGAAAGTTTAATTAATAGCTATTTGTTTATTTTTTCCTTTTGCAAGGCGTGTTGTGAAATTCACTGAGTGGATTTCAGTGGAAGCAGGGAGCAATGTTTGAAATTTTATAAATCATGTGCAAAGCAAATCTGATCCTTTCATTTTGAGGCTTTCGCAAATAAACCTGAAAGCTCATAATGGGTTCAAAATTGCGCAATTGAAATTGAACATCAAGGAATTAGGTAATGAAGTTAAAATAAAAAGACAAATTCGACTTTTGTTAAATCTTATTCGTAAGATAAATAGATAGTCCAATGTCATCAGGCTACCCATTTAGCTGATACCTAAACTCACTTGTCCTTCGATTCATCTAAAGATAGCGCATAAAAAGCGTCAGTAAAGGCCTACAGTCAGGACCCTAATGGTATCCCTTCTGTGAATTTCATCAGAGAGACATGATGAGGTATTCAAGACTAAAACAACGTCAGTGTTTATGAATTCTTCGTTTTACAATTTAAAAAAAAAAATCCAGACGAAACTATTCTTCCAAAAGTTATCTATGGTCATCTTATGGGTAGCGTTTAAATATTAAATCGGATTGACTCACAACATTAAAAGTAAAAATGAAACGCAGAAATACATTGTATTTTTTCAAGAATAACTCATTTTATTTCAGATCTATTTCCCTCAGCTGAGAATAGTTTTCTCAACATTCATAAAATTTTAAATGAAATAAATTTGAAGTAAGCTTTGAACCTGCAGCAGTGGACGAGTCCAGAAGTTAGACTCTGTAAGTAGCCACTTCAGCAAAAAGCACCAGTTGCGCTCAACTCTACGGCTCACGCTAGCCAACAGCGGCGATCCACGCAGAAGGAACAAGGAGCCAAGCCGCTCATTAGGAATCGAGGCCACAAATTTTCTCGCAAATTAGAACCCTGCGACATGGGAGTCGCCAATTTGGATAATATCTCTTAAGTCACGCGATCTTATGTAGTGAATGACAACAGGGAAGGAACCGTTAGCAGATCGTGCTTGCTGCTGCTCTACCTTCTACGCTAATTAGAAGAGATGGAAACTATTTGCTCTGACAAACTGGTCACTGGTCATGGGTTCAAATATATACTTTGGCTCGTATTTTTCTTTTTCAGAAATTAGGTGAGTGAAATTTTTCGCAGTTAAGTCAGTTTCATATTCTGCAAAAGTTTTTTTGTAAAAACCCCCCTCTTCATCTCCGTCATTTTCGGTTCATTTGACTTACTACGATGACTGCAAACTTTTCGCTTTTAGAATTTCTAACAGTCTTAACTTTGATGCTTTAGTACACTTCGTGGCCGTTGACTTTCCATGAAAGATTGTGAATTTTACCGAAGATAGAGAAGTAGAAGTTCGAAATAAATTAAAATTTGAACAAAACTTGCAGGGAAATTTTTGGCAAGCAACTGCGCTGCGATCTCGTTGCAGATCAGACCAAATGCTGAAAACCTCAAGTCAAAAATCTTGTAAATTTTTTAGAATCATTTTCATTCATTATTTTCGGAGTTAAAATTTAGGGTCAATATTGATTTTAGGCTTTCACGGAAATGATAAATTAGGTTCCAAAGAATCACTAAAGGAACGCATTTAAAAACGTTTTACACGAATGACATTCTGCTCGCTGATGCGAGATTTTCAAGTTATTCAACTTTGAAGTTATAAGAACGTCGTATATAAAAGTGAAGGAACGGACAGGTAAATATGCTGTAATACGGTATTAACGTGACGATGGGTGAGGTTAGGGTAGGTTATGGTAGGTTAGTTAAATAAACTAACCTAAAATAACATAAATCAACCTAAAATAGCTTACCTTAACTTACCCAAACCGAGCCGTGTTAATTTCCCGCCAAAAAGTGGGCGTGTCCCGCCAGAAAAGTGGGCGTCACCCAACAATGCGGCGACTAAGCAACCGACCATACAATGCTATTCCTATCTGAACGTAATTATTGTTATATCTCAAAAATAACGCATAAGCGAGCAGAATGTCAATCATATGAAACGTTTTTAAATGTGTTCCTTTAGTGATTCTTTGGAATGGAATTACTAGTTTCCGTGAAAGGCCTAAAATCAATATTGACCAAATTTGATAATTTGCTTGTCGATGTCATGATTAAACAATATATACCTCCGCCTTCTGTCAGTAGTTGAGAGCAATGCATCTCCTCAATACAGCGCATTAACATCAATCGCAATTTTGCTGAAGATTTGAGTTGGCTTCTTTCTTTCAAGTCAATATTCTTTCTGATAGTACAGAATAAATATTTTTGCCGAAGCTTTGACGAAAATTCTTTATCAAAAGCAGCTAGATTGGTCATTTTCTGGACAAAATCCTTAAGTTTTAGAATTTTTCAGATAAACTTAAATCATAAAGACAAAACTTAGTATCTAAAAATTTTACAACGCCATCCCCACTCACATAGTCTACGTGAAGAGCCTTGTCAAAACGAACGTAATGATGCTTGTGCGAAATATTTGCAGGTGTCAATGCGACTCTTTTTTCATCAACTTCTACTTTGGTGCCTATGAGTGGCTCGTATCGAGCAGTATCAGCCCGAATATGGGTCACTTAACTCATTCTCGTTACTACACTCTTTACTATGAAAGCTCTAATCATTGAGAGAATTTAATGGAGCTTAGGTACCGCAATAAATGAATTTAAAAGCGAGGAGCTCGTGTCTCTGGTCAAATAAGCTTGTGTCACATGTGTCCACGGTCCACGGCTTCTGTCTCAACGGTGCAAAATTATGGTACAATTATTTGACGTGAGGCTCGTTAAAGTTATTCCTGTGGGTTAACAAATCGGAAGTACTATATACTTTCATCTACAAGACCTTTCGTCCAAAGACTTATTATTCTATGCTAAAATTCCTTCCCTTTTCCATGGATATAATGGAAAATACTCCGCATCGACTCCGGCGCTCTAAAATTGGAGAAAGAAGCGAGGAAGTTTTGGTGCTCGCGGGTATTCCTGATAAATTTTTCTTCTCTTTTATGAACTTAATTAGAGTTTCATAGAAAATACCGGGGGCTGAAGTTTTAACCTGATCCAGCAATCCATGCAATAAAAAGTCCATTTTACCCTCTTTGTTACCCAAGATGAAAACCTGCAGTCATGAGTTAGTTCCACATGAGATTAATTTGGTCCTTTTATTAATTTGGTCATCATCTTTGGCTGTTCAAAATTAATTGTACAATGGTAGTGGATATTTACAGCTTGCATTGAAGGGTAAATTAGGCTCAATTTCTCTATGTTAACTACTTCACAGACATGTGCTAGTGAGTTTCTTATGCTCTATGCCTTTGCAAAATCGGTAAATTATTCTGTCTCGAACAATTAATGAGGCTAAAGTCAATGGTGGCTAAGCCTGAAGCTCCCAATGAAAATATCCCAACACTAGTGAATATTTTCTTGCAGAAAATTCAAATCAACTTGTGCCTGCAGGAAGTACCGTCCAATCAAATTGGGCTTTTTATGATTCTTACCAATTCCACGGAAATACTTGCTTCCCAGAGACCATGTCTAGAAGTGACCTCAAACATGTCTTCAACTAACAAAGGATATCTTCTTAATTTAAAGTAGCCACCGCAAAACTGAGGGAGAAGACGACTAAAATACCTGGTGGTGAGGAAAATGGTGTGGACCCTGCAAGCTGAGGAAATATCCTCAATGTGAGGATATTTGCTGAGGAAATATCCTGATAGCTGAGGAAATATCCTGAGGAAATATCCTCAATTAGAAATATCCTCAATGTTAAATATACTAACGAATAGAACCGATGCTTCAATTTGTTATAACTGACAAACTTCTTTTCTCGCCAATAGGTAGAGAAAATTATTTCCAGTTTATTTTCGAACGTTATTGCTGCAACTTACAAATGTTTTATGTCATTGAACTAAACGTGCAAAATACTAAAGCATAGAATATCTACCAATGAGCATTTTCAATTCTCGAATACAATGGGCTTCACATTATTTGGCTTCTAATACGAATATCATTACACGGAGTTCGAAACTGATACTTCAGCAATTCAAAACTAATTTGAATTCGTTAAAATTTTCAAGAAAGTATTTCTTTTGTGGTGTAGGAATATCATTCTTGCGTTAACATTTCTTTCCCGGCAAAGCCCACACCAATTATGTTGCAGAAGCGTTGCTGGAGCTCGGTGAGCATAAATTAACAGATAATTAATGGTTATTCCCTTCTAGTCCGGGATTCTTCATAGTTATTACTGACTTGAACGTCGAGATTCAAGCAAGACACACATTATCCGTGATGATGAATTGCCCTTATAAGTTTTCTTTAGAATATGTAGCGGTTTACCTGTCGTGCATCACTTTGAGGACAACGGAGAAATGTACAGCTGAAAACACGAAATCAAATAAAGACTGTTCAAAGGAAACAGGTCTCCTGACGCACAACATTTACTTGCTCCCTAGTATTTATTCATTCATTAGAGTTCAACGAGGAGTATTAAGTCAGTTTTACATGGTTTTGAAAAATAAAGTAAATTATTATGTAAGTTTTGAAGTGGACAATTTAAATGTAATGATATTTTTAAAACCTAAAAATAAAATTTTTATTCTGAAGTCCTTATATGATGAACAATATCCGGGTCTGTTAAGAGATATTCACGAGCGTCTCATGCAATTGCGAAACATTTTTGCTGAAGGCAGGCTTAATTGCTGTAATTTACTTAGGTAACATTACTAGACTCAAACTCAAGGGTATCGTAGTTACCTAAACCATAAGTATTTCATGTCAGGTCACCAAAATCACAAGACTCGCTGCACCGCCAGTGATAGAGCGCTACAGCGATGGTGTACGTGCGCTGAACGATGCATTAATGTACTGTGACTAAATAATTCCTCCGAAAATGTGCACTGCGCTGCCTCTAATGACTTGCTGACATGCCATCAGAAATTAATACTTCAGTGGGGAGACCTGATGACCCAGTTTATCTGCCATAAAATATTCATTCCCCGCCCAGGCAACATGATCCTGTAGTACGCAGTGGAAAGTAAAGGGAGCTTTGCAACTGAGAGCTGCCAGGGCTTTCATTTATGCTTGGTGAAAAAAATTGGTGCGGATGTCTGGTTGTAATGTGATATGAGATGGTTGGTGAAGGGTTTATAAGGGCTAAAAAGATACTCTCACTCGGATTTTCGAGATAGAGGTCAATTTCATTTCATCCTAAAGAAATCCGTACTTAAACTCATATCGACACTGCATTCACCGAATTATAATTTATGGAAGAAAAACTGAATAGTACCACGACGTGAGGATAAAAAATATTAAACCAGCCAGCACAATAAGTGCATTAACTCTTAAACGACCACGAGGCCAGTGGTATCCCCTTTTAAAAACAGCAAAAGCATATTTCATCTCTTGTTGAATTTCCCCCTAAATGATTTTTTTGAAGCTTAATTTCGTGTGACAGCTCTTTCCTCCTTCTGATGTCAGTGTCAACCTGATGACAATGTCAGTCTCATGACTACGATTGTAATAACGTTAATATAAGTACAAAATTCGGAAGGGAAAAGCTTGATTGTATGAAAACATTGTGTACGCTGCTGCAATCGAAGGAGAAGTGGATATTAAAAATCTGCAAACTACGAAGCAGACGAAGCATTATACTCAGCTGCGCAGAGGTCAACCAAGCCAACTGTGAAGCTGACAGAAAACTGATCTGGGAAAACCGTAAGTGCAATATTTTCCCGACATACCACCGTGATGATATTTTCCGGAAGCCTCACGTAAAATAATTTCCTCAATTCGAATGAGTATTGTTTTTTCTGGAATTCGACCGTGAAATATTATTCCAGAAGTATTGAGGCATTTTTCGTTTAGCAGCCACAGTGTGCGACCATATCCACGCAGGCGTGCCACGGCATCCACCACCCATCGACCACCACAACCATAGTCAAATTTCAACCATGACCCCCAACACAACCATAACACCCACGATAACCATAACCTCCAACCACAAGCTTAGCCCCAACCGCAACCTTAACCCCACCAAAACCATAACCCCTATCACAACCATAATCTCTACCGCAACCATAATTCCTACCGCAACCATAATTCCTACCGCAACCATTGACGTAAATAGGTTATGATACGTAAAATACTACGCAAAGCAAGGCTCCGCATCTAATTAACAACACCTAAAAAATAAAAATAAAATTAGCTTTCTTGTTTCATTACAAATTACGATCTCCCAGTATTATTGTATCATTCGTTCATTACTTAGCATTAGATGTAGCATCACGCATTTTGCGCCAAGCAACGGACACTGAACATCAGAACACCTCGTGATCACTTCAAGTTAAGTCACAAGAAGACGGAACATGGCACGCTTGCGCAGTTTCCCCTGCAATGCGGATACACTGCAGCCTCAAGACAAGAAAAAACTTTTCCATAATCGTTGGGGAATTGGAAGACATCTACTTTAATGAATCATTTCTTGATGCATTATTCGTCTTTCTCAATTACAGTGTTTCCTGTGCGATTTGAATTCTTTGGCAAGCATCGGTGGAAAATGAGCTCAATTTGTATACTGCTTAAAAATATTCAGCTACATGCAGCGAAAAAATTGACGGCTGATTTAATAATTTACCAAAATGTTTCATCACTAATGCAGACCTAATTACATTTTTCAAAGTTTGAGAACAAGTACGAGAAAAAATTGCTGTTTACTACGTGATTTTCAATTTTTCAGTTTAAAATCTCAATCTACAGCAAGTTTCTGCTGCGATGCGAATGTAATGTTTATGAAATATTTTTCTTCGTTCAACATAGAAGCAATTACTGTAAGGAATGCTGCCTGATTCATCCTTAATGAAATATTATATTTTATCATTTACGTACCCAATACTTGTTCTTAAATGCACGCGCTGTGCAAGAATGTAGCTAAATTTTATTTCAAATTTTTGTTTATTATACGCAGAGTTGCTTTAATTCTTAAAATCTCCTGGTAAGGTAGTTCTCTAAAAAAAGAAAAAAAATAGTTTCACAACTCATTCGCGTGAGCTTGAGTCTATTTACAATTTCGTTTTACCAAATTGATCACATATAAAACTATCCTTAAAAAACTCATGACTGAATGAAAGCGGTAGGTTTTATATTGATTTTGCCTGGTTAGCAAATCTTTAAATCAAAATGAGCTACATTCAGAATTCTATCAAATGTTTACATTCATTGGCCTTTGGTCACTCAATCATTCGTCTTCCAAAAACACCAAAGATAAGGTCTTTTATCTTAATAGTGATTTCGTCATTAATAAATTTTTTCTATTTTTTCACGGTGAAAAACTGACTTTGTCAGACATAAGTCACTTTTATTAAGCAAACATCAACACGTGCACATGATAGATTGTGCTTCACTCTGTCTAATAATTGGTTCAACCTCCATTCTGCCTAAATCATCCAATGAAAGAATCGTAATTAAATGTGCAATGAAATTCAGCGACCAGAGAATTTTGTTCCTCGGTGACACTCGATTCTTCGTTGAAGCTCCCAAAACAAAGGACCTCTGCAGGATTCGCAGGTCTGTTTCAGACAAGGGGATGGAGCACTTCATTTTTTGGAGACATTAGCCGGGTAGCTACTTTTTGGGACAGTTCCCAAGACAAAAGGGGAAAAATGCTCTTCCACTAACAAGTTTTGCTCTCAAGAGAAGAGGAGTTGGATGCCAAAAAAACTAAATAAAGTTTCTAGTTTAATTTGTATGCAAACAAAATCCTGTCTCTGCCTCGGAGAATGGAGCGTTTTCCCAAGGCCCGTCATGACAGCAGCGCTTCAGCTTTTACGCTCGTCTCACCGTTTTGTTATGAAGCATGATTCATTTAAACAAATCTTGGGATCGTCAACTTGGTCAATTGGTTGCAAAGACGCGGGAACATGGGAAAAATCTATTATGGTTCATGAGACATCAAAGTATTGTTGGAAGATTGAGGGAAAAATTTAGAAGATTATGCTCGCTTGTCAAGTGTCATACACAAATCAGAAATGCTATTTACGATAGAATTTCCCCTTCACTATTTACTGTAGGCAAATAGAAGAGAAAAAGCAAGTGAGCTCTTAAGACTTAATGCGATATTATCGAAGGGTGATAAAATTTTCATATTAACCTATACTGAAGATCGCTCACCAAAAGTTTATTCTGAGTGTGTTCGTGTGTGTTTTTGTGTGTTTGTGTTCGTGTGTGTGTATGTAAACTGAACAGGATATATATCCTTCACTGTTCAGCTGATGTACCTAGCTTGCCTTTTACTTTGAATCACTTTCAGTTTAACAAACATCTACAATATCAGGACACAAACATCGTTCTGCCACATTTTAACTTATAGTTTTTTCTAAAAAATCCTTAGAATTGTCGACGTCGGTGCTGAATGAATTAGTCTATCTAGTGGAGTTTAGAATGCTAGTCTTCTGCTCATGGGCATACTTTTCACCAGGGAAGATCTTAAGAAATACATTGATATGATAAAAAAGGTTTAGCTTTCTTTATCAATGATTTATAGCTGTGGATATTGGAAGGATTATAACCGGGAATAAAACCTTCCACACGAACAGGGATTTCCTGACCAATCAATGCACTGGATACAACATGCCCTTGAATTTCGAATGGCAGATACCTAGATGCTACGTGTGATGAAATCGTTCCACAGAAAACTTGAAGATTCAGTTCACAAAATTCGTAACGCAAAACGAGCTTTTAATTTATCATATGCTATTCATTGATTGTTTGATCAGTAGTCCTCATTTTAAGCATGAATCCATCAAGAGATTCAATGATTTCACTGTGTGCGCTTGGTTCAAGTATTCTGCAACTAACCGTCCGATACTGTCCGAGGTAATTCATTTCTTGCGCTGCAAATTAAACAATGCTAAAAGAATACATAACTATTCAAGATAGTTCATTTCTCGCGCTGCAAATTGAACAATACTGAAAGAATACACTACTATAAATGATAAGTCATTTCTCGCGCTGTAAATTGAACAATACTGAAAGAATACACTACTATAAATGATAAGTCATTTCTCGCGCTGTAAATTAAACAATACTAAAAGAACACACAACTAAACAAGATAATTCATCTCTCGCGCTGTAAATTAAACAATCCATAAATGGTTCTTAAGTTAGCAAGCCACGATAATAGCGCACTCTGCACGAGCACTTACCAGTTCGGCAGTTCGTTTAACGCCTCAAAAAGAACAAATTTGTGTGTCTGCCCACCATCGATTTGGCTCGGCTGGAGTGCCGCCAGTAATTGTAGAGCCCGTTCACGGGCCGCACTTGAGGCTCGCGCTGACGCTGTCTAGCGAGAGCCCTCCTCCAATTGAAACAAATGTATATGCATATTGCATCAAAAAAGATTGAGTGAGAAACAAAAGATAGATGTAATAAAGGTTGTAAACATTTGTAAGCTCACAACGCCCTCCTTCGACTGAAACAAATGTATTTGCATGTCACGTCAAAAGAGATTAAGTGAGAAACGAAGGATGTATGTAATAAAGGTTGTTAACATTTATTAATAAGCGCTCACCACGAACAGCTTTAATTTCGCGTGAGAAAATTGACGTGAATCGACTTATCTCCGAGCTCTGATAATTGTCAGTGAAGCATTAAAGCAATGAAAATCAAGGGTAGTCATGTTCGGCCAACATGGAGCACAATGCTGCATTGATTGTTGAATAATATTATTCAGGATGGTAAGTCATCAATCTGTTGCTCGCGGAGTGCCCGAACGCGCCTTTTCGTGTTAAATATCGCCTACTTTGCGCCTGGCTAAAGAAGGAAGCTTTATATGACTACAGCCACTGAATTTTTAAGACATTGCATCGTTCTCGCATTTTCTTTCGAAGATTCATTCATTTTTCGTCTTCTCTGGGGTACCACGGTAATGCTATTTCCCTCCCTAAACGCCCCATCTACTTCCTGAGAATGTCGTCTCAAACCAATTTTAACGTCAATGTCTAAAGCCAAGATCAGAGCATTCAAGTTTCGAGTAGGAAGTGAAATTTTTTTAAGGTTGAACTTAGCTCTATAAGTGAGTGCTCTTGTTCAAAGAAATCCTCCGTCGACTGGAAAAAAGCTTTATTCCTTCAGTTGCGTTTCAGATGCGTGATTCAATCAATAAGAATTGCTGGTCCTTTTTTACAGAACAAACGACTTCATTGCCCTCACGCTGCCACCGGCACGTCACCTCTTGTCTGTCTCCATACCACAGACACCCCGACACTTCCCTGTCTCCATACCACAGACACACCGACACTTCCCTGTCTCCATACCACAGACACACCGACACTTCCCTGTCTCCATACCACAGACACACCGACACTTCCCTGTCTCTATGCCACAAACACCCCGGCACATCCCCCGATACGCGCCAGCCGTGCAGTCAGCAGATGGATGTCGGAACAGATCCGTACTAACTTCAATCTTTCGTGCAGAATGCTAAATTCTCGCGGAGGCTTTCCTCCAATGATGCTGCAGCATCGTGTGGCCTATCAAATGCAAACCCAATTTTCCATCGGAGGCTCGGAAAAACAACGATGTACTGCTGCTCGCCTGTCTTTATTGGATTTTGGGTCGTAACGCGGGCTGGCTGCACATACTGAAACGTTCTAGGTCGAATGCTACATTCTATTTTGTAGACTCGTGCACATTTTTCTAATCCGATTGACCCAAAAAAATCGCAATTTTTCGCCTCAATTCTGTAAAAAATGTTGATTTTAGCTGATAGTGTACCTCAAGTTAAGTATTAACTGCTAAGCATGTTTAACACGTTCACTGCGTATTGGGCCACATGTGTACGAACGGGTAAATTGCTCATTTACGTATCGGTATAAACATACACGACATTTGATCTGTTTCGCGACATTTTTAAACAACTTTTGTCATCACACGAGAAGAAATGTTATCGTGCAATTGTGTTTTTCATATTCATTAGGAAGAATGAAAATTTATTCAAGCTGGAAAATCTATTTCCCAATTCTGCTACTTAAAACCTAATAAAACCAACCGTTAACAGCCGCGGAAACTCAGTGAACGTGTCAAATGGAAATTTTCATTTGAAAATTAAAGCTGTATTTCTTCGTCCAAGAGATTCATGCCTTCTGCTCCGTTCAAAAATCACCAGCACCCTACGTAGAGAGGGAGTTTTCGCTTAGCCATGAGCTAACAGAAGTAAACCCATGCAACATTTTCTCATTACGAAAAATTAGGCCGCAAAAGCCTTCTTGTTCCTCAACAAAGGTACAATAGTATATGTGGAAGTAACACATTTGACAATCCATAACTAACGAAAGAAAAGAATCTCATCAATCTTATTTCCAGTTTTAATAAATGTTACTCTTAATGATTAAATTTGTCAGAAAAAAAATGTTGTGTTTTAGCAGACTTCCCTAAAACTGACTCCGTAAAACGAAAGTTTATGAACTGCATTTTGTCTTTAAATTTTTTTCCGTTGTTTGCGTACGTTCCAAATAGTTATCTTTAATTTATGAAATGAAAATTTGCCAAAAGTATCGTTCCTGAGTGTCTCTCTGACTACAAAAATAAACCTGCTTGTTTACATAAAACCAAAATGATCAAACATGCTTTAATGTGTTTCAAAATCTCCATCGACACGGTGTTTTATTTTTCAGCTTTGCATCATTGTCTTGTCATATTCCGTAATCGTTTTCAAATACGCCATACTAAGCCACAAAATTATAAATGCCTCCTCCAACTGACACTCAAGAGAAGCAAATTAAGCAGGGAAGAACAACGAAACAGTGTCATTAAAATGATCAAGTAACGAGACCCAAGATTAGAATCAAGGAACTGAGATAAATTGGAAATACTTGATCTATTTCATGCTTCAGAACTACCATGCACGCAATACGCTCAGCGTCGTACTGGAGGTGCATTACCCTCAGAGTATCACCCTCAAAGCAGTCCTCTAAAAATAATACAACTGTACCCTAAAAATAATAGAACTGTCGATTGAGCCTCGATACTCTGTTGCACAACTGGTTTCACTCAGTTTTTCACGCGCTTATCTAGTTTATCAACTGCGAAATGAATAATTATTCACACACGTTAGGAATAGTTTATCAACTGCGATATGAATAATAATTCACACGCGTTAATAATAGTTTATCAACTGCGATATGAATAATTATTCACACACGTTAAGAATAATTTATCAACTGCGATATGAATAATTATTCACTCACGTTGAGAATTTTCTCTATGAATGCTCGCGCTACAAAGTGCGCGTCAATGAAACACTTCTCAACTTGTGGTGTGGTGTGCTCATTGCTTCAAACGATCTAGTACAAACTCGCATTCACGCGATCTTATCTTCATTTCTAAAGCTTGTCAATGAATCAAAAAATTGTGCGTACGTCTCTTCGAAAGTTTGTTACTGAATTTAAACCCGGATGCTTTTCCCCAACAAAAATCTAAAAATTAATTGTACACAATTTGTTTTTTCCAGATGTTTATTTCAAGGCCCAACTCATGAAATAAATATTACGAAGATAGGAATGAGCTGTCATGCAAAAAATTCTTCTTGAAGTGAAGTTATTATATAGAAAGTCCATCATTGCCCATTCTTAATAATGAACATCCCATTTGCTATACCCGAAGCACTGGAAAAGTAGACTTTTTCCTCGTCTCTAGCACAAAATACAATTGAGGAGCCGACGTTTGCTTCTTGCACTGCTTTAGCTGCTCTGTATTTACGCGAGGACGATCCTAAAAGATCTTTGGTAGCGGTATCGAAAGAGAATCTGAGAGGCGCGTTATTAACCAGGGATATTGATAATACAGCCACAGTCCCTTATAGCTCGCCCAACGAATTATGTTCGATGCAGGACAAAGAAGAAATACTTGAACCAGCACATGCTGCTGATAATGATGATGTATCAACATAAATTCAGGCTTCTTTATCACGTTCATCTGCCAGTGTAGCTCGTATGAAACATACACTCAAATATAATTTATATTGTTGTCTTTCAGATTGATATACCGTCGAATGTCTGTGAAATATAGGAGTAGTTCTTCGATTAAAATAGTAACTTAAATGAGCGACTTTGACTTGTCGTACTCCTCTCGATCATGCTGAAAGTACGCTGTAAGGTGTATCGTGCACAGTCATCGTCATCTAACGAGTGTGTGTCAACCATCCGTCTTCACGCACAGAAATATGATGGAATAGAATCTTTCAGAAGCTTTAAAATTTTGATCAAGTTCAGTTCAAAACGCGTGATCTACGACTATCACCTAACACCCCTAACATCGTGATTTGGCGAATCACTTCTTTCTGGTAAATTTTCTATCGCTTTTAAGTCTCTCATTGCTTAGCCAACCCACTTGTTAAAATTACCATTATGCTTGTTCATTTTACCCTTGTGTTCATTTTGCAAATGTTGGCTTTAAATTTTACTTTTCCATACCGCAAGCATTCTAAACTCCTGAAAACGACAATAAATATCTTAGAGCCATTAAAGCCGCTTACCTTTTTCTATTTATTGCTCCGACCACGTAATTCGGTGGTTAATTGCTCAGTGAAATGGCTTGTGTGCACCTACATAAACTGCTTATTTTGTTTTGCAACGCATAAATAAATAACATTCCGTACAGATTTATCATATAAAAGTACTATTTTAGACTCCCTTTCTATTTGTATTGACACGTGACCAATGCTTTGCATCCATGTTACTAGTTCATTTACAATTTTGTTCCTAAATTGTACTCGTGTGTCACTAATTACTAGTTTATTTAACTTGTATTTTTCGCATATAATATCGACTCAACTCATTATTTCTCGGTGCATGTACCGAGGTATCGAAGTTTTCAGTAAAATCGATGAAATAAACGTAACAGGAAGCTCGACGAAAGTAAGAAATACCCTTCAATCTGTCGCCCTTCGTTTTGTTCAATCTCGGATTTTAACTAAGAAGGAATCATTCCATTTCACTCCAAAATTTCCCTGTGTTTTTCGTTGGCAAGGATGTTGAAACGAGACTTCGTGCGCGCGCATTGCACGAACAGAGAAACAAGCAAAACAATCACCGCCCTTTATAATTCTGTTGTTCACTTGAGTAATCGGATTGTGCATTTGTGCATTAAGCCTTGGAAGTAAGTGATTGTAATTTGCAGTTGACAGCTGAATCTGCTGAGCGTATGATACGAAAAATTTACAGCTAACGCTGCAATTGTTCTTTCAAAAATCTAATGAAATAGTGAAGTGATATTCTAAATCTAAGAGAGAGCTCTTTTCATAACGTCATCTTTTGACGTAATCTATGAAACCTACACAGAGCTATGTGGTTATCGAGTCATTCAAAATTAAAAACCTGTTATGTTACTCAACTGCATGATCTTTCATTGCGCAATTTTTTCCTAACTAAACAAAGACTCAATAACATTGGCTTCTCCAAAGGATATGCACTGTGCATGGATCAGCCGGTCACCTACCGTGTGATAAGGCCGCTGTGAAGGTGATTTTTGGCTAGGAACTTTGAGGTCCATTACCATTAACAGCAAACGAATTCAAAATATCTCAGCAGCTCATTTAGTCCTGCGAATGTGCCGCGCAGATACCAGGATTTGAGCTCTGGTGTTTTTTTTTATTAATATCGTAACCCTCCACAAATCGCCCCTTTATGTGAAGCCTCTCCCATAACGGGGTCACCCACGTAACCAACTGAAAAATATCAAGACCGACCTCACCTTGAAAAAGTTTTCATTTTCCATATTTGAAGTGACCGTTTTTGACATCTTTCGAAACTGATCACAAACGATTATTATTTAAACGGTACTTTTAACAGTACTCAAAACTTATACTATGTAATCAATTCTAACTGTCTCATTAATCCTTAGGTAATCTCAAAAGTTTACGTTTGAGTGTAAAAGGCAAAAGCATTCCAATTTAATTTTCTTAAAGCAGTTACGTAAAACATCACAAGTAAAATTACGAGTGAGCAAACACGTCGACAACCGACGATATGTAACCCTTGGCCCTTTTTGAAAACATCTACGTTGACTCAGGCGAAACAGTTCAGATGCATTTTGAGTTTTCCAAATATCCTGCTAAGTTAATTGCATATATCATCGTTTTTTAAACGTACATATTTGGTCTTTTTCACTTGTTCACGTTACATCACGAGATTAAATTCACAACATTTACAGCACAGCCCGATGGCGTCTTGAATGATACGCATTATTTTGCGAATGTTACACGTTAAATTGAGGGACTAAATTCAAAGCTTTCTCAGCACATCTAGAGCGAATCTTGAATGTTACGCATTACATACTTCAATAACACGCACATAACATCGAGGGACTAAATTCACAGCATTCACAGCACATACTTACACCGTCTTGAATGCTACTCATCACATGCTTTAATCACACGCACGTAACATCAAGGGACTAAATTCACAGCACATATCTCGCGCCAGAGTCTCGAATGCTACGCATTTGAAGTTCGTCAGCTGGGGTTACGAACAAGGGAGTTGGATTTCGGGCGTTTTGAAGCAGTAGCGCAGACGACTCCTGCCTCGTTATTTCCGGTAGCAATAACTGGAGCCTGGCTCCTTGATTTCCGGTGGGATGATCGCCTCTCGTTTGCTGCAGATGTCGCGCGTGCGGCCGCCTCACAACAGTCGCACAATCTGCGAGCACGACTCGAAGGCTACTGTAAATCTTTCTCGAGTTCCAAATGTTCCTTTCGCCAACGTAGATTTGCTCCTTGCAGCTGAGGGACTAGTGTTTGCTAAATAAAACTGAGGAGAAAATGGAAAAGTCAATCGTAATAATTTGCGAGTTCAGGTTGTGAATTGGACTCGCCGATGGAGTTCAGTTCTCATAAAGGAAAGTAGGAAAAATACTTCTGCACTCCAGAAGTATAGAGGATTTTTTAGTACAAATTGTTGAGTATTTTTTAGTGTTCTGAGTCGTCATCGAACTCAATAAAGTCCGAGCAGATGCCTTATGAATAACCGTCGGGAAAATATAAATATCTTCAAAAACATTATATGGAGTTAAATTCAATAAAGTTGTACAAAACAAAAGCGCTGCACAATTGTGAATAATTTATGTTCCTTCAATTCATCTTAGCCCCCAAAGAGGAATTTATTTACTCACCGCTACCATGGACATTACATGTTATGAATATTGGGCGTCAAAAACTATTAATCAAGCAGTCAACAGAACATACTAGCTTTGTGGGCCTTGTAAGCCTTATGGAAACTCAGCAGGAGAAAAGAAATTTTAAAATAAAACTTCAAAAATAATGTAATGATTGCAATAAAAATACATAGATGCTACTGATTAATAGTGAAAATGACAGAACCTGAATCCCTTCAGCAGTATCCAGGATACTGCGTCATGAGGCATCAAATCATAAGATCAAAAAGTCAATTTAACGACAAAAATCTTATTCCTGAAAACCAGCGTGAAAATTATCTAGAAGGAACGCTACAGAAAGCTGTTACCATTGCGAGTTACTTTTGGATCGAACTTTTCCTATTATGAGTATTATAGCATAGTTTTAAGTTCATAGATGAGCATGAAAACGTATTTCTTCGGTGATTTTACTCTTGAGTTTGAAAAAGCGTATTAACCCTTTCTCTACCAACGTCCATTGGGATGTTAAGAAATCATTCACATCGTTTTTATATTCTAAATGCTCGTATTAAAAGTTCACACTGAACTGGGCTTAACTACAGATAGCTTAAGGAAAATTATCGTAGTATTTTGTTGTAAAGCAAAATAATTTGGCTGTTACTGAGTTAACCTAACTTTTATTTTTAAACTATTGTTCCTAGAAACTTTAAATTACTCTCAATTTAAAGCTCCCACATTTTTCAATCTACACATGCAGCACACAGGCTTTTCTTTCGTCCAGAGGGATGAGGAGCGAAGCAGTCCTTATTCTGTCGATTTTTTAAAAAACGCTTACATTAACAAAGCTTTTTTTCAAGTTCTAGAACTTACAAATTTCCAATTAATCTCAATTCGAAGCTTAAAAAAATTACTATTTGCTTAATTCAATATGATTTCATCAAACTTTTTGCTTCGTAAAAAATAGAGAGAATATTACGTCTTCAGTCCATTTTTCGAAAAGCGGTACGTTAGATTAGTGTTAAGGTTAGTTCAAAAAAATTAATCGCTTGATGAATTTGCTGGGCATCAAATTGGGACTAATTCAAAGTTTCTAGGTGCAATAGTTAAAAAAAAAGAAGCTGGACTAACGAAAGTCTTCTTCCAATAATCTACTGAATACGGGTTAGAGTAAGCTTCCCTCTTCTTTCTCCTGGTTGAACGAAAAACTTGCGTACAGGATGTGTATAGGCTGAAAATGTTTAGAGCATTATATTAAAGTCAATCAGAAGTGTCTCGGTAGAATGATGTCAAAATAAAAGCCGTGTTGAAGTGGTCGTTTTCTGAAAAATCGGGGCAAGGGATGAGGGAAGCTTCTCTCCCTCCTCCTTTGGGTGATCGAAAAACTTTTGAGTATATTACGTGTACACACAGAGAATGATCTGAAATTTAAATTGAAGCTTATTTGAAGTTCCGAGATGCGAGAATGTAAGAATAAAAGCTTGGTTTAGGTGAATGGTTCAATGTTGGGTTTTGATGGGCTAAAATTATAATCGAGGATTCGGCCGCAGTGTTCGTTTTTGTACGCCTACCGTCGCTGCAAGAACACATCGTTGCAGAAACCCGTATTGGCTAATATCCACTTAAATATTATAACATAAAATGAAATTGGCTTCGCTATTTTAAATCGTTTGAACACCAATCGAGAAACCTGTAAAAAGAGCTTGGCAGTATGTACCACCATGTCTCGAAAGCAGTAGAAAATTGAAAGCATGTCATATATTCAGCACCCTCGACACTGAATATCATTTGTCTAGACTTGAAAATTGTCCCCGATCAAGTCCATTATAACTGAGTTGACTAGGCTCCTGAAATAAAGGCAACACGTGTTCCGTAATAAGAGAAACGAGTCGGTTTAGTTAATGCAATAGGGAATAAAATTTATAAAAAATGTTTTTGCTATATACTGAATATCGCACACTAATCTCCAAGTGATGATTCATCAAGTTAATGTACTCTCACAAAGTAACAATAGTAATTTTTCTTTCCCGGATAATTTTCGGCGTAAGAGAGGCTATGGAGTAGCTGTTGGCGATACGATTATCAGTTGAATGTGCTTTCGCTCTTTATGTTTAGGCTTACGAACTGGATATAAAGCTATTCCGAATGTAGGACAAAATTTTGTTAGACAGGCGAGTGAACGAATTAATAGAATTCCACAGTTAATAATAGAGCAAATAGCAATAGGATTTATGGCTGGGCAACACAGTTCCACAAGTTTTGTCTGAACGAAACTCTAGCTACAACGACAGTTTGTGGTAATGTAATTTTGAGTTAAGAAAAAATCATTCTACAGAAATTAACATAAATAAACACAGGAGTGAATGATGATGTGGTGAACACTAATCCAATTCGATCACTGTTCGTATTTTAATAAATACCTCCACAAAGTTCTTCGGAACCAAGACATCAGTCTACTTTGTGTTTCACCCCAACTTTTTACAACTCCATTCTCTTGGTATAAGCTAAACATTTTTGCAGTTATTTATGAAAAAGTTTCGTTTGGGCAAGAAAAGATCAGCTCATTATTATCGATAAATATATTTATACATGGCTCTCTATTATTCTTACCATTGTTAGCGGATTAGCTGCTACTCATGTGACTTCTCCTCAACAGTAAGGACAGTGCCTATCCGAGCCCGTTCGGTTGACGTCCTGAGCTGCTGGTAGTGTCAGTCGAACTTTCAGCTGCGCGTTTACGCGGCAGTGGCGCGGCCAGCCGAAAATTTCAGGCGGCCCAGGATCGCCGACAATAATTTCGGGAAGGGGGGGCAGACATTGATTATCAGCAATCTTTTTATTCTTTTACTTAAAACGACGACTGACACTAGCCCCCAGCTCAACATTTTGGGAGGTGGGGCGATGGCCCCCGTGCTTTCCACACACCCCTCCTAGCTGCGCTACTGTTACGCGGTGTTTGTGATATTGTAAAAACAGTTACAAAATAACGCTCTGAGAGTGCGTTCGGCTCGGAAGCTTGGTCTCTGTGTTAGGCAAGATCACTCGCCATCCACTACGGGCTTCAGAAGCAGCGACTTCAGCCATCCTTGTGCCCCTCAAACTGGTGGCGGCAACGATCTCAGTTTTTCCTTTTCCCCTTGCTATCTTCTTGTTTGTAAGGGTGACATCCATTTTTCAAGTTTGATTAGTTACACCATTATTTGATGCTATTCTTAATTAATGAATCTTCTCTCATAGTATTAACTGAAAACTTACCGCTCTTAACAGTACACTTATTATTGCTGAAGCCTACTCATATTGACAAGTGGTTTACGCTTTAAAAGAGGCTCCAACACTTCGTGATGCTTTTGTGTCGAAGTATTCTTTTCGAGTGTTAACTGTTGAAAAGCATTTATATTGTCTTTATTATCGCTATCTTCGGTTTTTACCTTTACTTAGAAGGGTCACTCGCCACATGATATGGGACATTTTCTAAGTAGCCCTTAATTCCTGAAATGAGTACTTATATGTCAATAAATGTATTCAAACATACCATGATTTCTTCAATATTGCTAGTTTAATTTCTTACAACGAAACTTTTCTTCGTCATCCATCCCTATCGGGCCAAGGGGTCAACACCGTCCACCTAAGGTAGACTGTTGTGACGGTTTTCTCGACACACCTGCATGTGTCGCAGCTCTTGTTAGGCAGAGGAATTTTTCGAATTTATGAAACCCTATGCTCAATAAATAACCAACGATCGTCGTTTTGTCTAAATAAGAAGTTTCTGTGGATTATCTTAATGAGAGAACTAATTATTCTGTTCGTTCGCTGTCTCGTGTAATTCAGTAAATGTTAAAACTCGATAACTTTATTTACCTATAACTTTTACCAAAGAGTTAGCTGTTTCACATGAGGCTTACCGAAGGAGTACCATGAGCCGAGGGTGCAGTCGTGATTACCTCTTAGATTATAAAGCCGTTCACTTGTTTCTCTCTTCAGCAAAAGAACCTTCAACTAGTGTAAAATTTACTTCTTGTGCTATGATCATTGGCAGTTGTGCTCGGAGATTGCTCCTGTGCCTGAACGCATCTCCCTTTACAATAGCTTACAATAGCTGTTCTTAGCCTTTGAGGAATTCCCCATTTGTGAGGAATGACGGAGTTGCCAGGAGGGGAATTTTGTGCATTTGTTCCCCCCTCAAAAATTCGATGGGATATAAAAATCCAAGACATTACATCCAAATGTTGACTTACTTACCAAATCACAACTATTTAGTCGGTTTCATTAATAAAATCAACCATAATGAGGTATTGTATGTCATGTTTGGGTAAAAGTGACAACACTGTTGTGTTAATAATCTCACAGATAAGTAAAAGAAAATTGCTGTGGTGGGGAATGAAAAGTTAGCTCGCTAAAAAGTGAATAATTGACAAAAATAGGTCAAGAACCAATGATTTTGTCGCAAATCCAGCCTTGCTCCTTACTAAAGTCCCGTGCAAGACAGCCCATATCTTGCATAATTAGGGACTAGGTCTACTTTTATAACAAACTGGCCTAAAAAGTAAGAACGCTAACTATTTATGACAAGCGGGGCAATGGTGG
>JACJUY010006418.1:36868-51220 GCA_014220935.1 Platorchestia sp. MABIK | reverse complement strand
TCAAGAGTAACCTAGAAAACACAAAAATTATCAGAGGCGAAAATTCAAATTAAACGTTCGAAATACGAAAAGGACTCACCGTGTGGGTCGAGCAGCGTGAGGAGAGCGAGGCGTACGCGCAGGGGGCGCGGCGCTCCTGCCGGGGGACTCGACATATCCCTGCTGGTAGTGGTGGTGCATGTGCGGGTGGTGGTGGGTGACTGCGCCTGCCCCTGCTGCTGCCGTGTTGTTGCTGTGTGAGTGGTGGTGATGGTGGTGGTGATGGTGGTGCGGGGGAATGGTGTTCGAGTGGATGAGGCCCCCCATGGCGGGGTGAGACCCCGCAGGCACCACCGTAGTGGCCGCCGTGGTTGTGGACGACGAAGAGAGCTGCTGCTGGAGGTGATGGTGGTGGTGATGGTGCATGCCGGGCTGGCTCGTCTGGAAGAAGCTGTTGGAGGTGGGCTGGCGAGGTAGAGGAGGGGTCGGAGGTTCGCAATCCTTGCTTTGGCTCATGCCAACCCCTGTTGTGTCGTCCACGTCTCCGCCAGGGGACCCTGCGCCTCCACCACCTTCTCCGCCCCCACCTCCTCCTCCACTGCCACCGCCGCTGCTCCCTTTGCCCTCCACCAGCTAAAAAATTACAATCACAAAAAAGGTGGTAAGGGTAAATCAATATACTCTGACCTGTCCACAAATGAAGCGCTATTATTACAAGAAACTGAGGGTTATTATAGCCGTAATCAAAGAGGTACAAAGTATGTGGTTACTTTACAAGAAAACGCTTAAATCCACCTAATTTTTCTGTATCGTTGCTTTTAAAACCAACGCCAGCAGTCTAGCAGGCCTCTAAGGGCGTTACAATACTTTTTTCTCGAAAAGTGGCTCAAAAAATGGTTGGAAGCCAAATTACGATGCATTTTATCGAATTTTAGCGATCTACAGACGGTGAGTGGCCTGCTTTTTTTGCTTTTTTTTTTTTAAACATTTTACGGGACCCTCTAGATCAGATTACATGAGTGGTCAATATATTATGGGTATCATGATACCATCGAAGGATTTTATTTTAGTTAAAAAGAAGGATATAACACTTTAGCAACAAAATTCAACTACAAAGGACCAACTTTGAATGATATTAAAAATTCCTAAACACACGTATGATTCATGGTATCCCCAACAAAACAAATAATTATCAGGCAAATTACACCACAAATACACATTCTCCCACGTTTACACGAGTACAAGGACTAAAATGTATAAGAATACATCAACACTAAACTAATACCATCACTTCTAATATGAATAGAGACTTCTTGCTATCAAAATAGCGATACAAATACTTCTACCAAACTGAGGTATACAAGCACCAAGCGAACACTCCCAACACGTAGTGACTGCATATGAAGATACCGTAAACACAAGCCATAAAGGAGAGATGACGAATCAATTCCACCCACATCTGAACACACGCAGTTGTACTGGCAAGGTGCTGGCTTGATGGCCAACAAATTGAAAGCTTTAAGAATCAGCAGTGAATCAGGCATCAGGTTCAGAACGTAAACCCCGCATCTACTTTCTACAAATATCACCGAGTGACCCGGAGGAAGGAGAGTGGATTAAATCACGAAGGAAAGTGGATTAAATCGCAAAAACAGTTGTAATTCAAGCACAAATGACTCCACAACAAGCTGTCATTCGAATAGATATAATTTACTAGGATTATTAAGAAAATCAAGTGTAAAGGCACCTGATCTAAATGCCGTACTTCCGAATATTAACGAAGGAGTGGAAGTAATCTTCGCTAACTCGACGCTGTTTACTTGACACCACCTTCGCAATGCTCATCTTCAATTCATGAGACGTATGCAGCGGTGTGGCAAAGAGAACACATGCAACAATATGCACCACTGTCTTCCATTCTTTTGTGTTTGACCACCATAATAATTATTATTATCATCATTTTTTTAGGGTTTTCCCGCCGTTTTCGATACTCTGACATAATCACAGCTTAATTTGATATTTGACCACCATAATAATGGAAAGGAAATTTAACTCAAGTTTCAATGACTTCAACACAGACGAGAAAAAGATGAAGTTTGCATCCTGATTAGGACACGTGTACTTACTACACACATTTGTTACGGTCACAGCAGCAACGGTGCATCTTCAATAATATCGATCTCCGTTGAAGAGAATGTCCAACTAATTTCGGCGTTAACGTTTTACAGAAGAGGTACTACACCCTCCACCGTAACGCATTAACCCTCTCGAGACTTCTGAGACACATAATATGTCAACAGATTTTATTCAAAATTGGGAACAAAAACCGGAGAAAGACTTGTGCAGTCGGTGCATAGGATTAGATTAGTTTAAGCCTCCCTCACCACAACAAAGATGTTCGAAGGAGAAGAAGGCCTCGTTATGTCTGTAGTTAAGGGAATGCATGCACGGATGTGCCCCAGTTCCATTACGATATAAATGAGAGAAAAAAATTAACGGAACAAAATTGAAGTTGTAGAAGAAATTAACAGGCACTAAAAAATAGCAGTGAACCGAAAAAAGATGGTCCATAACAAATGAAAAAATTTATTCGTTTAGACAAAAAAAAATACACCTAGCCTTAAACTTAAGACCTCACATCTCCATTAGAGAGCTAATATTTTTAGGTTCAATAATTACATCCTGTGAGGGGATGTACGCCTCATTGGTATTTATCAGAATTGGGTACGAAAACTGCAAATAAAACTAGTGCAGTAGGAGTACAAATATAATAGTCTACCGTAAAAAGGCAGCTATAAAATTGCACACATTAACATTATAATTCACGTCCCTTCCGAGATAGGAAAAATTTCATGCTTTCCTACACGGATGACTTTCTCAGTCTTTATATTGCCAAGAAGAAGTAAACACCTGCATGAAATATTCCATAAGTGAATAGTGGGGTCTGCTGGGACATACATGTCCCCACATATGTACGCAGACGCGAGTGTTCCAGTACACTAAAAGGATTGCTGGAAAACCAGTGCCCTATCGTCATGATTGAAATATAATTCAGGAAATTCATTTTTTGAAACCCAGCAATTTGTATTTGCAATGAATTTTTTTCTATCAAGATATGCTAATCAATTGTGTGAATACCGATTAAAAAGGGTAAGCCACAATAAACGAGTATTTCTTTTCAACCATTAGCGACAAATATATTTGAATAGAAATCAAATTTACACAAGTTGAAATTATTACGATTAATCCCTCTTTAGGAGCGCAAAGTGTGTAAAAATTGCGCATTTCATGCACAGCGCCAACTGAGTTAGAGGTTTCCAACAGAAGACACGAAAAAAGGTAAAGCAGTGTTCACACACCTAAAAATCATCCCAATAACATGAAAGGAAAGGCAGTAACTAGAGCAGTGATCGGTTAGAAGCAAAGCAAACCAAGATGAGCCAAACGAAAGATGTACAAACGCAAAGGGGTACGAGAAATGCAAGAGGCTGCTCTCACAATTACATAGGTTACGCGCTAGTGCAGTCATGTTTGAAACGTGGGTAAGGTCAGGCAGCTTAGGTTCGCATTTACGAACACTGGCTTACGAACCTAACCCATCAATTACGACTCAAGATAGCTATTGTAACCAATGTAGGTAAAATCAGGCAGCATTGGTTCACATTTACGAGCACTGGCTTACGAACCTAACCCATCAATTACGACTCAAGATAGCTATTGTAACCAATGTAGGTAAAATCAGGCAGCATTGGTTCACATTTACGAACACTGGCTTACGAACCTAACCCATCAATTACGACTCAAGATAGCTATTGTAATCAGGACGTTCCAACTTCGTCTGTTGCAATCAGGACGTTCAAGCTTCGCCATAAATTTAACGCGGCATTACTGCCACGATGACGTGCTTCTCGTGCACTGAAATTCCAACCTACAACCGCACGCAAACGTACCTACTACGTGATAAAATACGTCCACGACTTTCCCACATCTACAGAAGAAAACTCTTAAAGAGGCGCACCGAGATGATGAATCCCACATCTACGAGGAAGTGAACCAACTTGAAGGGTATAAGAGCAACAACAATTCATACCTTTCACTTAAAATAGTCCCATTGCGGCTACTTTTCGTGAGGAAATAACGATGGTCCTCCACTTCCAAAGTTCAAGTGAGAGAAATGTTTCAAAAGAACGTCCGTTCCTGTTTGAAATAGAAGCAATTTTCTAAAGGACTTGAATAGATTGCTAGTTGATACAAAACACTATTGATACATTAGTTTAAGCCTTCCTAACCACATAAAATATGTTCCAGAGAGAAAACAGGAAGGTACGATTTAGTAAGGGTTTGATTAGGTAAGTTTGTTTGAGCCTTCCTAAGCGCAACAATTTATTAATTGACTGTAAGTTAGTCTCGATCTCCCTTACCACAACAAAAATGTTCAAAGAGGGGAAGGATGAAGGTACCATTTAGTATGGCGTTAATGGAACGCGTAATACATGCACAAGGTGTGTACTCTGCGCATTTGAACAGAAAGTTAAGAAGGAAGGCTATGAAGTAAAATAAAAATTGGAGAAGAAAGCTGGAGGTGCTGAAAAAAAGGACAGCAGTGAACCGAGAAAAAGATCATCTTTAACAGAACAAAAAATTAATTTTATTTCAACAAAAACAGAAGGTTTTCTTAACTTTCAATTTGGGACCTCACATTTTCCCCCAGAGAGTGCTAATCCCTACAGATCTAATAGCTGTACTCCTTAGAGGGGATCTTCTCCAAGAGTACGAAACACTCAGAGCGAATAGGACTGAAAGCGTTTAAATTACAAAAATAGTTGCAGTAGAAGCACACGTAAATCTCAGCGCCCGTCGTAATGCGAACATTTTCAAACCAGAAGAAATCGAGAATGCTGGTTCTGCTCCTGCAGTGTTAGAATGTTTCATTGTACAGCACAGCACAGTCTAAACTCCGGAAGGTAAGCCAGAACATGTTGCTCGAGCCTAATTTACTCAATTTATACTAAACTGAGCGCAACTCTTCCTGCCTACGAGAGCGCTGCATTAAATAACTTTACTGGAGAGAGACCCCGGAGAAGTTTTCCTAGCTTTCCTCTCAATGCACACAAGTTCAGTTGAAGTAAAATAAAACCCTAGCGCTACGCAACAGCAATACTTCACATTACTCAAACCAAGGGACAGGTACATCTGTCCTTGTTTCAAGGTATGCTCGAAGAGAACCAAAAGCAATACTGCACATTACTCAAACCAGGGGACAGGTATATCGCTCTTAGTTTCGAAGTACTCGGATGCTCGAACAGCACCAAAAGCCAAGTAAAACAAGCCCTACTGCAACGACCAGAAGCAACACAGGAACTCGTAGGCACAGAGTTTCAAATTATTCAGCTTCGATGTAGAGCGAAGTAAGTGACGTCAGGAAGGCAAACGTGAGAGCGAGCAGCTGGTGGAACAGAGTTTCAAATCATTCAGCTTCGACTATGTAGAGCGAAGTGAGTGAGCGGGGCGCTGGTGACATCGGTCGGGAAGGCAAAGGCGAGAGTGAGTGGGGAGAACAGAGAGCGCGATGGGCCATCTGCGGGGAACAGTAAGGCGAGCAGTGTGGTGTACGAGACGGAGGACCTCGCAAAGTCCCGTACGGAGGCGAGTCCGACGACACACCGACGTCAGCAATGACGGTGTCACGGTCTGCTGCACCTTTCAACATACGGATGCTGCTGGCCACTACTCTCTCTTCTTTAAGGGACAGATCACGCCACGTAGTCTCACTTTTACGTAACTGGGAGTCCATCTTGGAGAGTCTTTCTGAATAAACTCGGCGGTTACGAGAGAGCGGTTCCTCATTCTCAGTTTCGACTTCAGCTATTCTCGGTGACGTAGAAGGCGACATTTTCCTGCAATGCTCGCATTCGCTACATGCACCAGAAGCTCGAATAGGATCAGGGCTGCGCACAACAGGCGGCAGGTGCAGAGAAGACGAACTGCTCGCCCCAGAAAGTATATTCGAAGGCTTCGAACTCGAGCTGGATTCCTTGGGAGGTGCCGAAAAGCAAGTAGTCGACTTCTTCGGAGGCGTAGAAAACACACCCGCGATCGAGCCCTCGTTCTTCACGGAGGGAGAGGAAAACCCAGCGACGTAGTCCGGCAAGGGTAAAGCTGTTGCTTCAGAGGCTGAGAATGCCACAAGACCACTTGTGGAATCCTGCAAGCCAGGATTAACGTACGAGCAAGCAACCGCATGCTCTTGGCACACAGCACGCGGGGAAGCGCCCCCCACCAGCAGCTGCGTGGACCGAGCTAAGCTAGAAGAAGTCGACAATGCGGGAGACGAGTGTACACTTTCTGAAGTGTGTTGATGCTGGTGGACACTGTGCTGGTGGTGAGGACAGAGCTTCAGATGGGAGGAAGCCGCCGAGATGACGTCTCGAGGTGGCTTACGGTGGCGAGAAGAGGAACGCCTACGATGGGAGGAAGTCGAAAAGCGTCTCACGAAAGAGACCGATTGAGCTCGCGGAGAGCATGGCAAACTGAATGGCTCCTGGCGGTGGTCGTGGTGGTGATGATGACTGCAGGTCCTCTTCTGATAGCAGCAGTGTAAGAGTGATAAACCAGTTTCATTATCATCCACCGACACCTACATCTGACCCAGTATGAGAAGCTGCTTGCCTCATTGCTGACTTCCTGACACTGGCCTGGCAAAACTGAATCAACTAACATTTGGGAACTGAAATTATTGAGCTAATCTGATGAAAAACTAAGATGGGTTCACACGCATGAGAGAAATTTTACCACATAGTTTGTGGTAACTAGGCTTCTCACAACCCAGGTGTGACTGCTTAGACTTCTGAACGATCAATGTATGCAAAGATGCCCCACAATATGCTCCTTTCGTTTCACATGATCGGAGAGCGCCAGAATCCATCACCTCCAATGATGGATCGTGAAGGAATCAACAAAAGCGATCGCACTCAGCAGGCTCAGAGTGGGAGGTTCGCATAAGTAGCACGCGGAACAGAGCCTAGCTTTCAAACACAGAGGTGCGTTCAGAATTACCAACTAGTCAAACCATTCATGTTTCCCGATCGAATGGTGTTTGATCAAGATACAGCAAACCAAAAATAAAAACGAGAAATATTACTGAAAAATTAAATAACTTTAGTTCAATAGTAAGACAGAGAAAACTGTTTGTAAGAGGACTTTATATAAGTAAAAGAAAACGGGAAGTCGGAAAGTCGCGAAGCTGTAAAAAGATACGAACGACGTTGACAGGAAGCTATTGCAGTAAGTATTAACATGACACCATAAGAAATGCTGAAAAGCTTTAATGTTTCCACAACAGTGAGTTTAGTGGCTCCTTCCCATCAACAACGCGACAAACATCCACAGCATTTAATTTTGCGGCAGAACTTTATCCCTCGACAAAATCGATGTACATCATTTCAGTTCTCACCGAATAATTTGACACTAGCGAACGGCTCGAAAACTGCACCTGTAAATCACGCAAGGCAGTTAGATGATCAACATCAATACAATCAACAGCCAAGCATCAGAACATTATTTCGACTTAAAATCTGGCGTCTGAGGTGATCTTGTGCCATTGAGGGAATAAAGTCAAGGAGTTGAACTCCGAAATCGCTCAGATGCGTCAATCTAATCAAAACTATATCACCTCAGCAACAACCTTTCGTCAAATCCCTGCTTTTCTCGCTCATGCATGCTGACTGACTTGTTTTTATTCAACTGTTACGGAAATACTCCATTCATGATTCCTACATTAGAATATACGGACTAGACTGTACACAGATATAACTTCCAAAATAACCGCATTGCCGCATTTGCCCGACGAGGTTAAACAATCAACTCTACGAGAGAATGGGACTATTTGCCCCGTAAGTATTCACTACGATGGCATTTGATGCTGTATACATTCACAAAGCATTAGAACCTGATAAGTAAGCGAACTACGCATTCGTAGTTCGAATGAACGCATTAACTGTGCATCTCCGCATCCACACGTCAACTCCGAATAAATACCTAAATCTCCGGATCTAATTCATTTTTCCGCAGCATAAAATGGTTGACAAACCAACGCTGTCAACCACGTGTGTGCGCCAATGCTTCCACATCCCAACGCCACGATGAAGAAATTGACCCTGTAAACCTAGTGATAAAGACGGAAGAAATACAATGAATTGTAAAGTTCTGTTAGCGATTATGAAGCTCGAAAATGGGACGCATCCTGCGAATACACATAAGATACAAATTCCTGTACATTTATGTTAATTGAAGTGACACGCGCATGCAAGAAACAAACTATTACACATATCTGAAAAATGAACGAATCATTAGTCAAGAACATCAATCAAAGTGTTATAAAAAGGCGGGTTACAAAGGGGCATGCAGAATTAAACACATATTCAAATTAAATTCGTAGGGCATGCAGAATTAAATATAAATTCAAATTAAATCCTACCGGCATGCAGAATTAAACCTAAATTCAAATTGGATATGTAGGACAAAAAGGAACATGCGAGAGAAGCTAAGAGGCACATGCGCAATAACAGAGGCGATCTAGGACAACTCACCTGGAGGACGTGGAGGTGCACGGTGGGGGTGGTGGGAGAGGGGTGGAAGAGGGGGACTAAGACGGGCTCAAGTAAAGAACTACAGAGCAGAGGGAGGTAGGGAGAAGGAGTAGAGCACAAGGTGCACACCATCGGAGTGGATGATTGACTTTAGAGAAAGGATAGTTTCGTTGAATAATACGCGTAATGCTTGATATACGAGAAGTATGCGACGATAGAACAGTATTGCAGGATGATGAGTAGCCCCGATGAGGAGAGATGATGAAGAACAGCGATGTGCGGATAACGTAGTGTGAATGGTTACAAAAAGGAATCTGAACCTTCTGAATAAGATCCAATAACGACACAAATGAACTCGAGAAACCAACTGCAAACATGCACCGAGGTCCAATTACTAAAAGCACAGATATCGCCTCCCTAACACGCACAACGTAGAATGTACCGCTAAGATAAGCGTGCGTATTATGCTTTGAACTGAGCGCGTCAAAAAAGAAGGTAGTGAATGCTTTAGAAATAAAGGAAGGTCCGCATACAAGGTTGGATAACATCACATTCGAGGTCCCTACGAAATGAGCATCCAGTTCCAAGTGACGAAACAGCACCTCAGGAATTATGTTACCTTCCGCCCACTGGCGGTAATTAAGAGCAAGTTTTTATACTCAAAAGCTCAACCGAACAATCGTAGAAGCATCCATATTGAAAGAAAAAAGAGATCACGACCAAATCATTCGGCTATGACAAATATAGAAACCCTTGACCACAAGCTACTAAAACTATATATAAAACCTTGGCAAAATCTGTCCATACTAAGACTACGATCGACCTCGAACTAGGGATTTGAATAATTTAAGGAATTGGCCCACCACAATACCAATAAGACCCTCATGGCGAGTGGGATTACATACGCCGTAAGTTACAGCAAAACGTGGCGATTTGCAAAATTGGGCTGGTCATATCACAGCTCATTTCTCTTAAGTGGTTGAGTATCAGTTAGCTTTGAAATCACAATTCCTTACGCCATTTACACTTGAAATGAATTGATTTATTTTTGAACTTAGCTTCTTGATATCAGCTCGGCTCCTATCTGGCATCGTCTCGATTCCAAAGTAGTATTTTCCTTTATTTCCTTAGCTGTAATGCTTTTGTTCAGGGAATTCAAGATTTTATGATTTCCATTCACAGTCAGAAAAGCACTTTTCTTCATCGCATTCCAATTCATATTAGGGGCGTTGTTTTCATTCCTAACTTATATAAATCTTTTCATTCCTGTACTACTGAACAAATTTGTATAAAGGAAAAGATTTTGAATGTCCAAAACTGGAGGGCTGGTATTTCAGAAGTTCCACTGTAGCACCTGCACGCTACGGTCACGGAACAAACCTAAAGCTGCCAACTAAGTACAAAAACGAGAAGAATAAGCATAAAAACCAACGATATATTGCCACCGGAGTTGAGAAAAATGTGCTACGGTATAAGAACAGAATCACCCCTTTATCTTTTAAAAACGGCTGTACAAAGACACCATCTAAACTAGAATAAAAACCTCCACTAATTTACCGTTAAAGATAAAAAGGATATACGAAGTTAGCTCTCAGTATCAACACAATGAAAACGAGACGAACAACACAAGTCACCTGAAAAGATGAAAAGCTGTGTGTAGCTGAATGTGCTACATATACAAGCACTCTTGTACATAGAAAGGCCTAAAAATTGGAACAGAAACCCTTAAATAGTCATGACAGCATGCCACACACGTTCGAAAGATGTCTGACTAGGCAGGTAAGAAGATAAAAAGCAACATCGCAGCCAGAAAAACTCAAGTCACAGAAAGAGATGAAGGAGGTGCCGCAAATACTACCTGACTACGAAGCTGAGAATGCCGTGCTATTGCGAGGGTCTCTGACTTGATATGCTACATCAAAAATAAGCTAAAGATAGGCTTGAGTTTTTGGAACAGGAGTTTGAGTTTCAGGCTAAAGTAATTATTTTCTTGGATCGTTGTGTGTTTTGTATCGTATTAAAATTATATGAATACTTATAGCATTCACATGGCGATCAAACCAATGTAAGGGGGAGGGTTACAATTAAAGTCATAAATTTAGAGAAATAAGGAGCGATGCGCAACTCGGTTCATCCTTGTACGACTGCCAATAATTCAGACGAACAGGAAGGCCTAGAAAAATGTCATGTCAAGGTACAGCGCTAACGTCCAGCTTCCTCAAAACGCTTCCTCGAAGCCTCTCAAAATTAACTTGTGGTCTATTCAGAAGAAAAGACGATGCGGTTTCCATTTGGAGAACGAGGTTCACGTTCGTCTAGCACTGCAAGATGTAGCTGCTCCACTCAGAAATACAGAATGAGTGAGAACAATTAGCACTATCACCGGGTCCATCTTCCTTCCACCCCCACCGCAGAATTGAGTACGGCAACAGGACGAGCCGGAGGCTCCGTCTCCGGTTGGTACTCAAGTATCATGCGATAGAGAAGCGACGTCGCAGAGCGAGGTTAGTAATGCTCGGCGGCTGCCCGTGTTAGTCCAGTTAGTGGCACACAGAGAGAGGCATGGCAGGAGCGCTACCGAAGATGAACATCACAACTAGTGTCATGCTCAAAACAAGGCGGAAGGCTTCACAGAAGTGAGAAAGAGCAAGAGGACAAAAGACGTTGACGTAAATAAGTAGGGCACGCCTACGTTTATAAAATGAGATAAATGATGGAAGATGAATACTAGCGACTGATAACTCGTGTGCAATGAAAAAGATTGAGGCACGATTTGAAGAGATTATCGTTTGCTATGCACAATGTTGTCAAGACTGAAAAACTTCGATAACTTTGTTTGTGCACCGATATGCAACAGCCCCCAAGAATAAGTATTAATGTAGGTGTGACACTGACATTCTGACACGAGATGCATGATCGTATCTAACTAGGAGAGAAAACAACAAAATTCTGTCTCGAGGAAATGGTAAGATCAAGGGACGGATAAAGCTTTTTCAAATCTCATTTAAATAATTTACATTTTTCAAGTACACACCCGCTTTGGCACGATGTACAAGGGAACGTGATCGAATAAAATCCTTTAGAAATATCATCCTGTACTCTACTTTTAGCTTACTCGAAAGAAACTCTTAAATCAATCGTTACATTTCACAGAAATAATAATTTTAATTCAATCAATGAAGGATAAAACTGAAATCGATTGAATACACTTCGCTATACTCCAAGTTAACGAGCGTCAGTTCCTTTGCCGACAGCAACTAGGCTAGCGACAGCACAGGGAGACTATGCATGTCAGGCTTGAGACCAGATCAGGCTTCAATGAAGCCACCAAGCCTGAACGTCGGAACACTACGAATTAAAATCAGCGCACGGAAGCAATGTACCTACATTCGCGTGATTAAAAGCTTACATTATTTAAGAAACGCTATCCACTAAAATGGAAACTAACACGACAGCGTGATTTACTACAGTTGGCACTAGTCTATAGTTAAAACGTCAGTATGTACAAAGCTTGAACGTCACTGCACGGGCAACATGAAAAAATGTTTTTCAGCTCTAAAGTATACAGAATAGTCGCTGCTTTACGCAATTAATTATTGCCTAATATGAATCATAGATGAAAATGCTGAAAATCTTTAGGACTTCATGACAACTATCCTAAATCACTAAATTGAGCCCCAGCTAAGTCTAATAAATGCCTTCAAGTCTGGATTGGAAAGGAACTAATTCATTGCATCTAACGTGACGGTCTCCACTATCAGCTTTACTCGTAACTCGGAAATATCTTCTTTCACTTTCTTTAATTTCGTAGATAATTCGAAATATGTGTCCTTAAATTCCGAGAAAGTTTATGTCAGAGCTCGAATTCATCCTTGACGTTTAACATGACAGAAAACCAGGCCCAAAACTCATGCTGAGCTAGCAGAGCAGTGCCTAAATCTACTGTATTACAGCGGACGCCTTTCAACTCTAGAAAGCATGTAATACTTTCCAGTGAATGCCTACACCTCAGTCCCTACACTCGAGCCCTACAGCTCACTGCACATTCATAACATACAATCAAAACGCTCTAGTAATAATACTTGACGCACAGACGAGTGCTGAGTAAATGCATAAGCTAGTCGCAAAAGGAACATCAGAGAGTGAGAAGGCTACAGAAATTGTTCATCATCTCTTCTTAAGAATGTGCTACATACACCGCCAACGACCACTGCTATATTGAAACCAAATCAAAGGAAACATTAAACGCTGAGGTACTGAAAAGTGAAAAAAATCAGTTCTTAAACTTTTTACTAAAATCCTAATGCACAGTTGCCTCCTTACAATAGGAAAATGAAGTATTTGTCAAAGGAAAGGAGATACGCGAGGTTGTACCATGGAAACCTTGTCTCTAAGAAATTATTTGGTCAAAATTAAGAACTTTACAATGAAAAACCAGGGGTGGCAAATGGGACAACGGATCTAGAATGATGAGCTGAGGGAAATGTACAATAAAACTAAGTCTGTAGTGCCCATTTAGCGAGAATATCAACACATTTTTACCGAGTTCACGCGATAATAATGTCCAAATAAACGCTTGTCCAGAACAACCAACACCGGGAAGTATTAACAATGATTTCGAAAAACGAAATAGGAACAGGTTGGAGCAGCAGAAAAATCTAACACTGAAGTGACGAGTTATGATGAAAGAAACTGGAGGAAACAGGTAGGGAATGCGAAAAATAAGGGAGAAATCTAGCTAGCTAAGAAATACTGAAGCAGAAACGTAAGAGAAGGTCAACAAAGGGGAACGAAGGAAGGAGACGTGCGGTGTGACTATGGCTACACAGTAGTCTGTTGCACGCAGACTTGGCGCATCTGGAACACAACAAATTAACAACTACTCAAGTGTCAACGCAAGGAAAAGAAAAATGTAATAACGTAGTAAACACACAAATTAAGAACGGTACACTCACGAGCGGGGACTGGTTCAATTGTTAAAGAAAAACGCTCACAGAAAATACGGTGTCTAAAGAAGCTCAACTCGATTACAAAATACAAAATAAAAGGCAAACATAAGCACAAGATGGTAGCCTGAATTTCATTCGTACTTCACAACTTACGTCTGAATAATGGCCTATTGACCGGGTCTAAATGACATCACAATTAGGTACAACAATAGGGCTTTATTGACGTTATATTGCGTGTTGCATCACGAAAGGAAAACGATCGCAATACAACCTCACAGTTCCCCTACCTAATCAGTTTAGTTCTCTCCATCCCCTTTTTCTGCTCCTCACATCTGTGTGTTGTTGCGCGACACACAAGTGACGCTAAGTCCATAATCTTTTCCGTTTGCTTATCATTACTGTGGAGCAACACCCAAGTTCCAGCCTCACAGCTGCAGTAAGAAAGATTTCTCTAAAAAAATTACAACCTCGCACAAGAAAAATTGCCCTTACAGTCGCGCTACGTACCGTTGCAACAACGAGGTATACGCAAAGGCTTGTATTCCTCTGATGGATGTTTTTGGAATGAACGATAAGTACTATATTTCATCGTACACAAATGTTGTAAGTTGACAACAGGGAATGCAGAGCAGCCAAGAGGCGTTGTGCCTCAGAGTAAGGCTCCTTTCACACAGAACGTGAAGTCACGCTGCGTGTAAAATATCACAGCGTGATTTCACGCCAAACCTAAGCAGACATAGATAATGTACACTTCTATTCACACGCGACAGGTTTTCACGCAGCGTGGAAGTTCACGCCTGATGCCGAGCGTGTGTCTGCTAAAAACGCAACGTGAA
>JACJUY010006418.1:2473-12740 GCA_014220935.1 Platorchestia sp. MABIK | reverse complement strand
GCGCCTAAACCGCCCTTCCAGCCGGCCTTTTGTGAAGAGATGTTCACCGAAACATATTCTTCGAACGACATGTCGAGGTGAGCATTCTCTAACTTTGTTTCCTGCCTTGTCATAAAATAGGTAGGTGCAGCGTGTACTGGCATTTTTAGGGTGTCAGCAAAAGACTATGTTCTGTGCCAGTTAGTTCTGGAAGTTTCTCGCCGCCAAAAAGCGGGAGGCGAGACAATTTTTATAAGCTCTCAACTTGTTACGTTACTAAACACGTCACTTCCTTTTATCACTGTCAAGCACTTATTTAAGAAATATAAAATTGTAGGATGATTTAAAGTAGTTCTTTGAGGTGCTTAACACCCTTCTAATTTGTTATGTTTGCACGAGAACATATTTTTGAATTTCTTCCATTTTAATCCTTTATTTTGAATGTAAATTATTTAAAAACACTTTCAACATCATTCCTTGATATCACAAAAGCTAAGCTCTTATGTCAGTGTACGTGGAAACTGTCAAAAGCGTTTCACCGCCACGAAGTTAATGTTTATATTTTTTTTATTACATTCATTAATAAACATTATTTAAATAAAAACAACTAGCTATGGGACACATTTTTATGTTTTTATCTCAGTCGTTTGTATAAGCATTGACATGGGCTGCCACGGCACCCGTTATGTGTTTATCAACTAAGGACATTTGTATCAAGACATTTTAAGAAGGGATGTAATTCATCTTATGTATTAACTTTACAGGACATACAGGACATACTTTACAGTAGTTTCTTTTCTTATCAATGTCTTAAGATGTTCTTGTTAGCCTTCTGATGCAATTTGTCATTTATTACGCTCGTGAGCAGATAATAACAGCATTATTTAGGCACATATTGCTCCAATTATGTTTAAAATGTTTTTGTTAGCACTATACTGAATTCTTTTCTTGTCTTTCACTCCGGTGAATTCTTTTGTAACAGTATTATTAGCTTAGGAAATATCATAAATTTGTGTTGCAGTAAAATAGTTTCTTATTCTTCCTTTACTTTAATTCTTATACAGAATTATTTAGATTCACTCATTTTACTTTTAACAATAATTTCTGATATCGCAAGTTCCTAAGCTCGTATTTCAGTGTAAGTGCACACTAATAAAAAAAATTTCAGCAATGCATCGTCACTGGTATTACGTTTTTTTCAAATCGTATTTACATGCATTGTCAAACTAGATTACGCAACAAAGGGAATGCATTTTTTCATACTTTTCTCTCAATCATTTGTTTCGACTATTGACATGGGTACTCCGATCTCCACCGGTGTATATCAACTAAAAATCTTTATGTAAACACATTTTAAAAACCAATGATTTTTTTGTACTTTCCTTACTGGAAATGAAATGTTTTTCTTTCCTTCTTTATTTTCCTTTTCAAGTGAAATGAAATGTCCCGTATTAAAAATTTAGTTTCGCATACGGACATCGCAACAAAGGGGATAATAATTAAAGGAGCTTTAGAGTTAATGATATACTTTAATATTCCTGAAGAAGATCGTGATCAATGTCAGGATAAAAGCAGTAAGCACAAAGACGTACTCGAACTCTTTTTAAAGCTAATTCAGATACTTATGGCGTTAGAACTGAACAAGAAAAAGATAAATCTGTACCATCGAAGTTGGATCTTTTTACTAGCATTACAACTAAGTCCAAGTCACTTCTGTATACTGTGGTCCAGGTCCATGAGTTATCGGTTTTCATGATTAAGAACGGTTTCAAAGCTTGATAAGCGGTGGCATTCGAAGTTTCCGTACTCTCTTCTCGGCGAAATAATTAGCAATGCGTTACGTTATAGATTGCGAGAAAAATTTAGTTCATGACCTCACATTGAAACAAAACATTAATTAGGACAGGCAGCTTGTATAGAGGTTGTCGGAACCAAAATAGAGTACGAGTGGCAACATGGGAAACATTTGTACGTAAAGTGCTTAAAGCTTCCTCTCTTCCGTGAGTTAAGGGCTGAAAAATGACAAATGTGAATGCAATTATAATATGAGGCGATCAATAAATGTTCTCACTTTTACAAATGTTTGGTGTTTAATGGCAAAGCCGATCCCTCTGTATTAGTTTCCTAATACTTCCTCATAATATCGAATGGCTCAAGTTCATTTGGAGCGAGTGAAGTTTTTATAACTTGACTCAGAGGGTCACCAAAAAATTAACGGAACTTCAACTGCCTGAATTTTAGAATTGGTTATGATAAAAATTTTTATCTTTTCCAGATAAGCCTCGCCACTAATGCAACACATTCAAGTTCACTCACTTGTAACTTTCGAAATAATGCACCTATCAACTTCAAATTAATCTCAAACAAAAGATTAAAACATCTTTTCGTTTGAGCGTAATATGAAGTCGATATGTGCATTATTTCAAAAGTTACAAGTGGGTGAACTTATGTGTTGCATTAGTGGCGGGGCTTATCTGAAAAAAAAAAATCCTTTTTATTTGCTTGTATTACATCCTTTGTAACTAGATAAGTGCTTTCTGCCACAATGCTAAGGGGCTTTAAAATTGACCACGTTTCTGTGTCTCAATGTAATGCTATTTGCAAGCAATGAAAGAGAATTGAGCGTTACACTTCGCACAATGAAACTCTATGCTGCGATAGTGATGCTTATTTGAGATATTAAAGCGAGAATTCATTGCGCTGTTCCAGAATCAACCGGATTGGTTAGAGACATGGTGGAGCTCTCCCACATTGGTGACAGGCTGCTTACAATATCACTTGCAAAATAACCGTAGATTATAGATTATATTATAAGTTAGTTTAAGCCTCCCTATCCGCAACAAATGCGATCCAAAGAGAGGAAGAAGGAAGGCACCCTTTAGAATGGAGTCAAAGGAAAGCGGAATCTATGTAGAAAGGGCACAGAAACAGTAAGTTGAGAAAGACGTTCATGAAACAAGATAAAAGTTGAAGAAGAAAGTATTAGGTGCTAAAAAACAGGACACTAGGGAGCCGAAAAATGGTGGTCCTTAACATAAAAACATTTCATTTCAACTAAAAGAAGGCCTACCTAACTCTCAGCTCGGGCCCTCACATTTTCCCCTGGGAGCGCTTATTCTCATAGATACAATAGTTGTATCCCCCTGAGGGGTGCAAAATAACCGTAATGATTGGTTGTGCGATTATCAGGCTTTGCAATGCATGGCCTTCTAGACAAAGCCATGTGAAATGAATGCATTTGTTTCTAGGTATTATTCAAGGCATTAAAGTAAATTGTGTCTTAACTCTTTTATGAAACGTTTCTATGATTTTTCAAACCTTTAATAATTTAAATGATACTTGTGAATTCTCTGTCACCACTTGTCTGGGGGAAAAAGTGTTTTTAGGGGAAAAAGTGAAAATGTAATTGTTTTATGAATATTGAATTGATGTTCTGGACAGTATGAATGAATTTTTCATGTGAGAAGCTATCCTTGTTGATCCATATTTTTTTTTGATGCAATTCATCAACTTTCCATATATATAAGGAATCTCTGGGACCTTCCTCTTCAATTCTTGGAAGGTCCCAAAGATTCATTTTGGCCTGAAACAAAACAGAAACTAAAAATAATGAAAATTAGTAATAACTTAATTCAATTAATCTAACTCAACCTAACCTTAACATCAAAAGGAAACGATAAATTTAAAGTGGTGACTGATAACCCCAAGGAACCTTTACAATTCGCTAGAAGTTTCGTGCGCGACTGACTTTTTACTGTTTCATTGAACACTTCGCTGAGAAGCGAAAAGGGTACAAATTTCAATGCTACTTAAGATTGTGATAGATAACACTTTTACACGCGCTGCAATAAACAAATCTTTAATAATTTTTTATCTAAAAGTTATAAATAGCTAAAATCAAGCTTGTTTGCTTGAGAACCTCCCGATGTTCTTGCGGATGAAAGGTTAGTGATACATGTGCGGATTATTTCTACGAGGTTAAACCCAAACATGCGTTTCAGCACTATTCCTCTCAGGGAGATACAATCATTGCATCTAAGTGAATTGACACTTCCTGGCGGAAGATGTAAGGTCCCGCGCTGAAGATTAGGTAGACCGACATTTTTTTAAAAATAGTATAGGTATTTGATTTTGTTGAGAGCCATCTTATGTCGGTTCACTGCCGTCTTGTATTTCAGCTCCTACTACTCTCCTCTTCAATTTTACCTTTGTTTCATCAACTCATCTCCTATTTTGCTGCTGCTATGCTTAGGGGATCTTGTGCGAGAACACACTTTATTCATAGATTCTCCTTTCTCTTAACTCCATCCTAAATGGTTCCTCCGTCCTCTCTTAGAAGCACCTTTGTAGTAGTAAGGGAAGCTTACCTAATTTAAGCTAATCTAGTCTGGGCACAATTCACCGTACTCATTCACATGTTCACTCTCTTAAACTTGACCTCATACAACAGAAATATATTTATTTAGTTGTTCGAGGAAAGACCGGTTCAGCAAAAGTCCTCATAAAACCTCATACATATTTTCTTCTTCTGTTGCTGAACCCGTGTTTGATGAGGTTTTGTTGAACCATGCTGTGAGAATCCTCCTTATCTACGCTCTGCAATTGTTTTTATTGAGAAACTAATGAGACACTATCACTCTTCAAGATAAAGTCTCTCACTGGATCATGTTTCACGGTTAGAAGGTCATCCCGGCATGGTAATGCAGTGTTTTTGATAAGGAATATCTGAGCTGTCGTCTTGTTGCACTACTTAGAGTCTATTCAGCAAATAATATGCCACAATCTAAAGCTCATTTGTAGCATTGCGACGAGCGCTTCCGTTGATATAATTTCACGAAGTCTCCCTATACGCACAAATAGAGGATGAAAACAAGGTGAAAAGTTCGGAGTGCTTTTGCGTTGTCTTCGCCATGTTTGGTCACTGAGGGAGTTTTCATAATGTTTCTGACCAAACAGTAGTCATAAACTCATGTTTTAAAAATACTGAATCAAAATCAAATGAAAACATGATACAGTTAATGTTTGGCATTTTCAACATTGCTTGTTACAATTTACTTTAAATTTGAATTTAATATTAAACATCGTTTGACCTGCAGAAGTCAACGTATTAAGACTCACACGTAAGGGCGGTTCAGAATAGGCCAGACAAAAGTCGTTCTAAGAGTGCCACAACCCCAAACTGGAGTTTTCATGATGTGCTCGCTTTAATGAACTTCATCTAAACCTTTGGAAATTAACTTGCAAATTGCTGACAAAAAATTAACAAATGGGATCAATATCATACAATAATAGTCAGAGTGGGCATATACTCTTTTAAAAAGTGCACTCGGTGTTGGCTGTAGCGGCAGGGAAAAAAATGTTTTCGTCCAATCATATTGAAACACTTCAAGTTTAAAGTTGGAGTCGAACATATTCTTACTCCGAGATGCTACGCTCTGATTATGTTGATTAAGTGGTGCTTCAGTATTAACCAAATTTTAAAAATATAACAATGGTTATTCGAAAAAATGAAAGTCGTTGTAAAACTCAATGAATTTTTACTGAAACTAGTGTAGGTTCTGGTTTCAGAAATAAATTTTCACTGAAAGAAAAGAAATTAATTAGGTTAGTTAGTGAAATGACATTGATAGCTCGATTAAAATTCAAACGATAACTTCCGGACGTTTCGATGACCTTGACACAATTGACCGAATGCCTCAATTCAAAAATCGGCTTCCAAGATTTGAGCATCTCGTTTTCTATGGCCTCATTAAGATCAAAGAATTTATAATGACCTTGCATGCCTTTTCTCGTATTTTCGTAGTAAGTGTCTGCAGTCGTCTGCTATTACGGAGGGCGTCTAGTTTGAGTTAACAAATTGGTTTTAAACTAAATGAACAAAAACTGTAACTGATATTAATGCTTGAAATGAAATCAGCACTTGGCCTAATATATGCGAGAAGAAACGCACCACTTCCTTCAACAAATTTCTCTTCGATCTACACTAACACTCACTTTACCATTTAGCTATTTCAAAAGCTCTCATAACCTGAATGATAAAATTTAATACTCAAACGATAATGGAAAATCGCAACATGAATTGAACAATTCTTTTAGATTGACAGTTTTCTCAAGTAGAGTTTTTAGCAACATGAACCATTACTTGCCTACTCTTGATCAACACTCTTCTCCCTCTACCTCTTATTGTTATACAGTAAGTACAAAAGAAATAGATTTTCAATGCTCTCTAATGCTGCAAATACCGAGTCTGATATGCCCTTCTCATCTATAAATCATCGACATCCAACCACGCACATGGGTGCAGTAAAATCATCAGGAAAACAAAATTGCCTCAAGATTTAGGTAGTAATTCAATGGGAAATCCACCACCCAACCACATGCGTAATCATAACCAAGAAAATTAAACTGACAAGAGCATCCCTCATTTCTCTGTACATCCATTTGCAAGAAATCGCGACAATTTCAGCTCATTCAAAGCCGGGGAAACAAAAATTCTGAAAAATTCCTGTCCCCGTTTGGACCTTCTAACAATGTTAAAAGTCGAACAAAAAGAGTCTCAAAGCTCAATTTGTGCACGCGTCAGTATTACCATGGATGAAGTTAAACCTTGCCTTAAGGCAAATTTTGTTTTTCGCACAAGCCGTGTAAGTCGTGATTAGGCCAGAGTTATGTATATAAACAATTTTAAACAATTTATTAACTCCAAGCAATACAGAAGTAGATTACTTAGGTCAAATACAATACTCAAATATGAGTATAGCTACCTGTGGGTCCGAATAAGTTCAGCGACTTCTACATAGGGCATCCTACCATCAACGTTATTCTAGGGTGTACAATGATGTTTAACCTTATTCACTTAATTAACCTAGTTACGCATTAGAATGATCAATTTTACGCATTAAACTGATCAATGAAATATATAGTTAACTCGATATTTGATGCTTCATTTCACAAAATAGTTTATATGGACCAGATGTTAACAGTATATTCTATAAGAGATTTAAGAGCAGACTGAAGATCAACGATATCAACCATGGCAAATTACAATATCAGGACCAGTCATGTAGGAGACAAGATTTGACTTGGTTATCTTACACGACTAGTATTCTAATAGGAAATGATATTCAAGATTTTTTGAATACTTTGTAAGGATTACTTTCACGAATCTCCGCAGGGGTTGAGTTCCAAGCTTTTGAATAATAAGGAAGCATGAAGTTACTTCTATTATGGGTTAAATGGTCGTCACGACCAGTGTGTGCAGTTAATTATTGTTTGAGGTTATTGTTGCCATCATTGGTCAATGTTTTATAAATGAAATTTCATATGAAGAGTTTGTAGAGATCCGTAAGTCCAAGTATTTGTAAACCTTTGAATGAATCATTTGTGCGAGCATTATAAATATATATCAATGTGATCAATGACTTTCAAAACACAAAATTCTATGGCTCTTACGAGTGAGCAAAAAATGTAATATTGGTACAATGCATTTATTTAATCAGTGATTTGTTTCTTTCATGTGTCTCTGCTTTTTTTGCCCCATGATTGGTTATTCCGATTTACGTTTGATTAGTTTTTTCTCAATTATTTTCAGGTTGATAATGACTCCGGAGATCGAAACGTTCAAAAAATTCGTATTCATTGACTTTCTTTAATGTAATAATGATCTCATTAGAGACGTGTTTCTTTGCATTTTTATTTATATCATATTTATAGTATACATACATCTATATTATATATGTACAAATGTATATATACAGGGTGCCCGTAAAGTCGTGTTGCAGTTTCAAATACTGTTGATTTAAAACTAAACATGATAAAAATGATCTGTAAAAGGCGTTAAAAAAATTAGATTTTTAAATTTGTTTTAAACAGCCTTCTTAATTTTCTACATGTTCGCAATCATCATCTATGCAAAAGGTAACACGAGTTTTAAGTTCATTAAAAACATTTGCCAGTTGGTCAGCAGTAACATCTGAGAGCACAGCAGGTATTTTACCTTTCAAGTCTCTCAATGGACGAGGTCTCGTTGCGTACGCTCTTGTTTTCATACGCCCCATAAAAATAATCTAAAGGAGTCAAATCTGGGGAACGTGGAGGACATGAAAATGAACCACCTCTTCCGTTGAAGCCATGGGTGATAAGTTGTTTTGATAGACAAGATTCGAAGCCTTTAATATTATTCAAAATATTTTTTTACAAATATCAACTAAGCACGCGTAAACTAAATACAGTAAATTTTATTATTCAGTTTACAGATTGTCTCTGTCATGTATAGTTTCAAAGTTACAACAATTTCAAATTGCATCATATTTTATGGATACCCTATATATTACTTTCTACCTGCATTTAAATGCATTGTTAACCTTAGAATAATTCAACTGAGGGAATATAATTTAATTGTTTTCTCTCATTTTTGTTCGACAATTAACGTGGGTATAGTGACGCCCATATATGTTAACCAACTAAGGATCTTTAGGTTAAGACATTTTCAAAACCAGTGACCTGTGGCTTTATTGAAAATGGTCTGTTTTTCTTTTCTTATCTTTTTTCAAGAGCTTAAAGCTGGAATGAATAACCTCATGTCTTTAAAACGCCAAATTGGTTAAAATTTTAAGACACGCGTGATGTGCTTCGTTCGAAATTGATAACATGGTTGAGGTTGTTATGAAATGTGTCATGCAGATTAAAGTTGTAGAACGTTGCTCTTTTAATAAATGACGTGTGCGAATTTAATGCTTGCCATTGTCACTAAAGTTTTCACTGCCATCTAAACATCATGAAAACGTCCTGTTCACACTGTCCATAAACGTCATGTACAGCGGGTAAACGTCCTTCGCTGCCGTGAAAACGTCACCTTATGGACGTAATTGCGCTCGCAAATAAATTCGTTGCCGGCTCGCTAATATTGCGAAGAGCTTAATTAACAATCTCAAATAGTCCAATGACTTTGAGAGAATGTTTAAGGTCGCAAGTCATCATTGGTTGGACACAAACAGTTTTGGGTGAGCACTGCTTAAATTGTTTTCAAAACGAGCGAGCACGTAATCGGAATTGAACCTATTTATTTTTGACAATAGTATATGATTTGACACAAGTAAATAAAGAGGTTTAATCTTCATTGCTTGGACGCGAACAGTTTTGGGTGACCATTGCTGAAATTGTGCTTAAAATGAGTGAGCACTTGATCGGAATTTTAAATTTTCATTTTTGACAATAGTAAAATATTTTACACAAGCAAGTAAACAGATGAGACAGATTTTATTGAATGAAACAGAAATGTAATTGAACGGAGATTTTATTTGAATGTGTGAATTTTAGTTTTGGATAAGAAGGGTCTTTTATTGTTCATCCTACTTCCCTCTACCTACGTAAAAGAAATCACTACTTAATTACGCGAGGTTCGACTGAAACCGGATGCCATTGTCTATATATGAGCTAAAATCTTAAGAATTTAAACCAATTAAACTCCAACATTTCCAACAAGCAATCATTGAATGGCCTCTACGCCCATCAAGCCATTTAAATACGTCCCATATGTGTCTTCGACATCTGAGGTCTGATGTACAGGGTGGCGCATAAGTAACGCACCTTTTTAAAAAATTAATAACAAATAAACTTTGAAAGGTATAACGATAGGGTTAATTGCAAACGATAGAGGAACTCTTAAAGTTTATTTACACGTCGTATCCTGTCTACAGATACCCCGTGTATATTGCAGCAATAAATAAGGGTGCGTTACTTATGCGCCGCCCTGTACATATCCCTGGCCTAATATGTTTTGCATAAATCTTCATAGCCAAGCCTGTGTGTTGGGCCCCGCGCCAGTCTGGATATTCTCGCCTCTTTAGAAATAATGTTTGTCCAAATTTAATTCATGTATCATAGATACTCGCCAAACCCCCTTCAATCCGGCTTGTCCGAAATTCGACAGAGCGACTAAATTCAACTGGTCCGCTCCCTGGAATTTCGAACAGCAAAACGGAGAACGACTAAATTCAACTGGTCCGCTCCCTGGAATTTCGAACAGCCTAACGGAGAGCGACTAAATTCAACTGGTCCGCTCCCTGGAATTTCGAACAGCCTAACGAAGAGTGACTGAAAAAGCTCCCTGAAAAATTACAGAACCGCCTGATCTGCTATCGAAATCTGCTGCACCTAATACTATTTTCTTGCCAATAAACTCTGGAAATAAACCGAGTATTATCTTCCCCGAGAATAATACTGGCTCCCAAGAAGGACCAGCTTACGAATTATCAATAGGGCCGAACAGGATTCGCGCACCTAAAAT